>WUAW01003572.1:64656-76713 GCA_017165845.1 Thaumetopoea pityocampa | reverse complement strand
TCGTGTGCTATTTATTATATTGTGTGTCGATAAAAAATAACATGAGCTATTTCCTACTGATTTTCAAACTTGTATGATTCAATAACAGATCAACACGTCAATCAATACTTGTCTAAACTTAACAATGTCAGCTGTTTCAACAAGCGGCCATATTTTATAAAGCTTAAAATGGGTTTACAACGCTTGTAAAGCAGGGTCCGGCCTTCTGTAAAGTGTGGAGAGTTTACGGAATGATTACTGAACGTTTTAGTACTAAAATGTGTTTATGAATAATACTTAAACGAATTTTCGTATGTTTGTATTTTATCCGACTGCGCCAGAAGGAGGGTTATGTTTTTCGAATGTATGTATGTATATTTTTTTGGCACGCTCTGTAGCCTAAGCCGCTTGATAGATTTTAGCTTGAGAGGTGTCATCTTGTGGTCATCTTAACTGTGAGAGTGACACTGGGTATATCAAAATTATAAAAAAATTCACGCAGTCGGGATTTTTTTTATTAATGTTTTTATTCATTCACTAGCTTTTGCCCGCGGCTCCGCCCGCGTGAATGTCAGTTTTCCGCTACATGAGAAATCTCGACATAATCATACGTTTATATAAAAAACCTAAGAACCACTTTTACTTGACCTCTTGTACCTTAATAGCGACTGCTAAAACAGGGATCTTGATCCCTGCAATAAATAGAATTGCAGATACAGCTTGCTGTATCTTCTCTTTGTTGTAATGTTTCTTAGAACTATTTTTTGGTTTTATTTATTAGATAATGTATGTTTTAACGTTCCCAGAACGTTGCTAATCTACATGCCTGTTCTGGGAAAAAAGGTTACTTGGGAGGAGCGAGGAATTAAGGCACTTAATGCTCGTCGGGCCTCTGACACGTATCGATTTGAGCAATGCTAACAAAAAGGTTACAATTCTAACATAGGAAATTGTACTCTATGACAATAAATTAAAAGTTGGTATTCACAAAATGTTTCGTCTACTTGAAACTTTATTCAATAACAGCTAACACTATTGCTGATATATTAAGCTAATTTGTGTTTACGTATTTTTTACTAGTATAAACGCTAGTCTGATGATAGTTATTGCCTATGGCGATCAAAATTAGTACTTTTTTCTTGAAAAAAGAAAGCACTAATTTGGATTTAATAATGATGAACCATAATTTTATTTACAAAGATATTCATTGGCATATTCTGGGACCAGCAATAATTTATGCCATTATTCTCTTAATTATATAATCTTTACTAAGGAATATTCTTTATCTGTCTTATGCTCTGGTATCTGATACCTTTTAGCCAAATCTTGATTTCTATTTTCGTTAATTTTACAATAAAATGTCGGTGTATTACATTTTATTACTTCTTAGGAGTTTTGACAATTACGTTGACTAGGCAAAAGTTCCCGTAAGCCTATGTTCTTGAAAAAATACGGTTACTTTTCAATTTTACTTAGTTTTATTCCAATTTTTTAAATATTGTATAATAGTTATAACGATTGATATACAAAACAACATATAATTTACCTATCTAATATGTCAATAAATTAACAACATATCAAACATTACAATAAACTTTAAAATAAAACATTAATAAAACAATGTTTCATACAGGTTTCCGCTAAACCTAATAAGATCTATTTAATACTAGATTTTGCCTGTGACTCCACCCGCGTTGATATCGGTTTTCCGCTACATGGGAAATCCCGATACAATCATAGATTTATGTAAAAAGCCTTATATCCACTTTTATTTGACCTATTGTGCCTTAACAGCGGCTACTAAAACAGGGATCAAGTTGTATCTATAATTCTATTGGATCGATTTTGGTGAAACATGCCGCAGAATTTAAGTCAGAATAGTACCTTTAATACTGTAACAGTAACCAAAATCTACCAGCTGGTTTTTGCGTGAAACCCGAACAAACAAACAAATAAACAAACATAGATTTGGTTTCAGAAGCCCTTAATTAGTCGATCTAAATAGTTTGTTTTTAAATATGTTTGATTTTTGAAAATTTTACATTTAACAATTTTATAATAGTGCTTGTTATATTTGTGCTCGGGAGGTAGGGAGCCTGCTGCCGGCTCGCCAGAGACGTTGAGGGTGCTAAATGGCACACCAAAATACGAACATGAGACCACCGTAAGGTGGGCTCTGATGGCCTTGAGAAGGGCAACTCACCGCCCAACCAGCCACAAGCCCAAGAAGGATATAACAGATCTATTGTCTGTCCATAAGAAGAAGGGGAGGTTCAGTATTTTTCCCAGAAGACGAGGACAGGTCCAAAGCCCGCTGAAACTGTGGCAGAATGCTCACGTGATCACACGGCTTCGGCAAAATGGCCGAGAGAAGATCACCCGGGGAATTTTAGTGGGTGCGAAACACACATAACCTGAGGTATGGGCAGGCATCCCCCCCTCGCCAAATATAAGGTTATTTACTGTTTGACTGTTTACATTATTTTGTACGCCACAGCAAATACCATTAAAAATAAATCTTTCTGTGAAAACAGTAACGAAATTAGTGATAAAATAAGGTATAGCAATAAATATTTTAAAGATGGGTAAAAGGAACAACGTAGGCGAGTGGGAACATCTCGCTATCTCTATCACATGCCCGCATCATAATGGCGGTGACGTCATAAAACAGTATGTGCATCCTTTTTTTTTGTAACTTGATGAATACCCACACTATCAAGTTTGGAAGGTTTTTATCTTACTTATTACGTACATAAATACACTCACACCGATATCCCATAAGGATAGGCAGATACTATAGTAATATACTACATACATACAATCACGCCTCTTTCCCATTAGGGTAGGCAGAGACCACTTCTTTCCACCTGCTACGATGGTTTAATGTAGCAAGGGATATCCGCAGCCCACATTTCGCCCCCGCGGGCAACGAGACGTGTCAGGTGGCGAACCACGACACCGCCTTTTTATAAGGTTCAAAAGTTTTAAGGTTCCTCATTGCGTTCCCATGGCTTAGTGGAGAGGAAAGGAAAGAGGATGAGGTAGTTAAGGTATATTGAGCAAGGAATATGGAATTTAGGAAAAAGACTATAGGATGTAGGATACTACTATCTCGGAAGAAGTAGGAAGAGACAGTAGTAGTTCGGGAGGCCGGGGTCGCTTACCCGTACACTGATGTCTATTTGCCGGACAGGCTAAAAGATTAAGTACCCCTTGACCTAACTTACTTATTATTGAACTGATTTATAAATTTCTACTTAGGTTTGTATGTATGTAACATATGTTATTGATAAAACTAATATAATAAATTGAGTCAACATACCCTATTCAGGTACTTAACTTCGAGCGAGTCGTTTTTCTCGTTTAGTGTAAATTCTCGACACTAATTACGGTATTAGAATATTTTATTGTTAAACTGGCCGTAACGGTAGATGTGTACTGAATCTGTGGTTAATGTTCCGCTCGATTTGGCACTAGTAAGCGGCCGGCCGGAGTTTAACGATTTCTTTTTAAAATGCTTTTTTAACTGCTGAAGTTAGTAATTTTTTTTTTCTATACAGGATTATTTTTGAAACCTAAAAATTTTGTGTTCATAATCTCTACGAGGACGGATTGCTGTAATTTTTTCGTCATAATCATCATCATCATCATCAGTTCCTGTAACTCCACTGTTGGACGTGTGCTTCCACTTTAACCCAGATATATTACTACCGTTCTTTTAAAAGGCATTTCAGTTAAAGAGTTAAAGACCGTTGTAAACTAATTTCGTGATTACCCACCAGTTGGCGGTTTGTGTATCTGTCATTAAACAATTAAATAACTATTGCTAGTGACACGTGTGTACATTAGTTTCATTTATTTCATCAAATAATAAAAAAAAATCCTGGTGATTTAAAAATAAAAAAAAATCAGAAACATCATCATCATCATTTCAGCCCGTAGCTGTCCACTGCTGAACATATGGCTCTCCAATCGAATTCGAGCGCGACCGGTCCATAGCCACCTGCATCCAGCGAGACCCAGCGATCCTCACCAAATTCAGAAACATCTGGGTTAAAATAGAAGGATCTGCCATAATATCCATGGATGGCAGGCGTCTTGGAGATCACAGTATATTTTGATTGAATATCAATGCTGCTGCCGATTATCCCGGCCCATCCCTCAACTGGTACTCACAGCATCCACGAGGAGAGATAGAGTGACGCTATTATTACGCCGGCGCCACACAGCAATTATAATTTTTTTAAACCACGTGTAATTTTGTAGAACTACCTAAACTTAACTGTACCTGTAACTTTATAAAAATACCAGCGTTTGTCCGCGGTGCCGCTTACGTGAACATATTTATAGACAAATATTATCTCTATAAAAAAACTTGTAATACTAACATGGTATATTTAGGAATTTTGTTAATGAATAATATTGTCTTGCTCATAAATCGTATATTGAATTGCAATTCCTCCACCATATCCAACTATAAATCCTATCCATTCAAAGGTTGTCTGGAAGAGACCGTATATTGCGATAAGACCGCCCAATATACAACTTCTGTTTATTAATTATTAATTATGTAAATGGGCAGTGAATTATGGATATGGTATAAGAAGAACGAAAGTCGTGTGAATGCGGTGGAAATGCGTTTCTGCGGAGTATCTGTGGATTGATTGATTGAGGAACAGTGCGATAAGGGATCGGTGTAAGTTAAAGTATAATGTGGTGACAAGGATCGAGAAAGGAATGCTTCAATGGTTTAGTTATTTAGAAAGGATGAGCGAGATACGGATGACGAAATGAATATACCGGGCAAATGTGAGCGGAAGTGTCGGAAGAGGGCGCCCAGGAAAACCTATCTTGATCAAGTATCTTATCAAGACCTATCTTGTTTTAAAAAGGTCAAGTCCGTAGCACCATTAATTGACGAAAGTGTATAAAAAGATATATGGATGTAAATGAAGGCACGAGTTTTTTTCGAAATTCGAAAATATATGCTATATCGAGAAATAAACAGGCTATAGAATATACAATATATTGAGCCTACAAAAATATATATAGTTAAGATATAGTTTACTACGTTGGCTTGATATGGGTTGGCAGATTTCACACGCTCTAAAGAAAATCTCTCCGGCATGTAGATTTCCTCACGATGTTATCCTTCACTGTTTGAAGCCAGTGATAGTTAATTATTAATATTCACATAATTTCGAACATTCATAGGTGCCTTTGATTTAAACTCGAAATGTAAGACTTGCATTGCAGGGTCATAGCATTTGGTTATCAATATATCAAGACTTGTTATGTCAAGAGGCAATTAGGTTTTACGTCCAATAACGGCGTTAAATTTGTAAAGTTCGTGTGGCCGCGCATTCCGCCTATAAATTATTCTAATGGTGACATAAAGTTGCCACAGTGGCCGCCCAGCTGCCGGAAGGTGTTACATCTAAAAGGTCATCAATGTGATTGTATCTCGCAAACGTTAGTGATAATGGGAAGTGAGATAACACCGTTCAACATTGTTCGTTTAAAAGATCGTTGTTATGTTATTGACTTTTGTATTGCGACTGCTGGTTTCATTTACTCACATATACATTACATACATTTTTATTAAATTTATTTCTCATACAAAAATATTACAATAATATCAAAAACATATGCATCGCCAAATTGTGACAACATCTTGTCGGCGATACCATACATACCTATATTGCGCTCTTAAACTCTATTATATTTTGGTATCATCACCATACATCACACAGCAGTATGCAAATACTTTACAATAATGTTAGTACATTATAACACTCCCTGATCAAATGTTTCCAGTAATGAATCTTTCAGTTTCTTTTTAAAAATATTAATACTTTTACACTCTTTTTTCAGGCATGATAGAATTAAAAATCCTAGGTACTACATATATACTCGTACAGTCACTCCTTTTTCCCGCTGGGGTAAGCAGAGATCACTTCTTTTCACTTGTCTGACATACATTTTTCGCTTCTTCTACTTCCATCAACGCTTTTATACAAGCTCGTCGATTGCGGGTACTCCTAACCTGGCCTGGCTTATAATAACATATAATGTCATATAAGCAGATTTTACCGCGTGCCACCGGCATAACAATAGCATCACTCCATTTCTTTCCGTGGATGCTTTGAGGATCAGTTAAGGGATGTGCCAGGGTAATGGGTATTAATTAATAATCCAAGACGCCTGCCAAGCGTGGAGATTATGGCAAATCTCTTCTTTTCAAGGTCGAGTCCCATGTCCAGCAGTGGACTTTAACGGGCTGATGATGTCGATGAGTAAAGAGTGAAATATTAAATATAGTCCATTACCTCTTTTCGTGAAAAGAACTCTTGTGTAGTTGCTTGCGCCTAAATAATAAATACCGTAGTGTTGAATCCACGTAGGCTACCTCGTACCTTTTTAACACTAAAGTGTCCTTGCGAATATTTTTAATATATGGCTTTTCCAATTGTTGTACTTGTCTATACGAGTCTATTGTTATTTCTAAAACTTGATTTTATTATTTATATACTGTTGTAGGAAAGATTACTTTGGTTGCGTAGGTAGATTGTTGAATCTACGAGGCTTAGAGATGCATAAAAATTAGTTTTATCAATATTTGCATATGTCATTTTGCATATATTTCTATTGTTAATATTATGATATTAATAGTCTTGACATTATTGTTATAATCATTCTAATATGACAAACGTAAATACCATATGCAAATAATATATAATCAAACGCGGTAAATCATTAACGTAAATAAGCAAATATAGCAGTCCAAGATCACTTCCTTGCGGAACACCATACTTGTTTATAATAAAACTATGCAATATCTGAGCTGGTTCTTGCGGCACCTGCAGGAAAAACTGAAGCGAAGTTATAATTATACCTGTGTGGTGTCACTAGCTTTGCCTCACAAAACAATAATAATAATTTGTAATTAGCATGCAATAGTATGCTGTTCACAAATTATTATTACTGTTGTTGTGGGTCAAAACCATTGATATCAGACCTACGACACACAGGGCATTTGACAATTAGGCAGTTACAAGATAGTTCATAAATAAGAACCCATATTATTGGCTAATTTATTTCACTGTCAAAGAACACATAACTTCGTGTTTCAAGGGTCGATGCGTATAGACAAAATTAATGAAGAAAGCTTAGATAAGGCAAGTCAAGTTCAATTGCTTTAAACAAGTTCCCATTAATGGCTGTAGGATGTTCGCTGCGGTCATCGGTCATTGACATATGCCATTCCAGGAATATTATAATATATTATTATATCATTAGTGTTATTTAAGTGGCGTTTAAAATTGGATTCGGGATAAAATCTATTTTAGTAGTAATGCCGTGTCAAGCTCATTTCATGTAATTGAAATCACGAAAACAATGAATTATGACTGATTTCTGCATGACACTAGCTGTTGCGTCTCAGGAATCCTAAGATTACGCATATAATGTCAGTCGATATTCTATTATCAGAAATTTAAAGTGTGTCAATCTAATAGGTAAGTAATAAGTTTTCTGGCTTACAAAATATCTAAGCAGGGATTGCAGAGATTTTCTGTGAAATTAGTCACAGTTTGGATGCAAGCCAATGTCCGTTTCGAGACATTTCACTTGCAAATATCTACAACCTCGTTTCCTCACATGAAAATTTCTGCATTTAATGTGGTCAGGTCTATGGAAATTAAGAACAGTTTAAATATTAATTTGTAAATCAGTTGGCATAAGCAGTGACGAGAAAAGAATTTAATATAGTCGCATTTTATAACTTGATAAAGAAGTCTAGAAATGGAACTAATATTTTTTTTAATGCTGGCAACATTCACCGAGTAATAATAAAAAAGCGCACAAGTTCGTAAATTTTGTATTTTCATATGACGTCTTCTTTCTTTGGATTTTTTACAGATTGTACCCATTATAATTGTGTGTAACAAATGGTCTCGATTATATCGAATTACATTGGAGCAGAGCAAGATACGTTTTGTTGTTTAATAGTCCGCTAAGTTTCTTATTATTTTGCGCATTGCATTTTATTTATCAAAGTTCGAACTATCGTTTGATATAGCCAAAGAATTATTTTAACTCCGTTTAATTAATGGCGTCTTAACTGATTTTGTTGCTAAAAATTTATATTTTTACTACCATGTGCCATCTAACAATTGAATTATAATATCTCCACTACAGAGCTGTAGCTTAAATATGAATTGAAAATATTGAAAATAGTTTCTGCCACACGGTTTCGCGAACGTGGAAAGTTAAAATAACAATAAAATTGAATTATTCTTCCATGGGAACAATTTGGGACGAGGTCTTACCCACTACGCTATCATGTTTTTGTTTATGTATTTATTATATAAGCAATGGTAATACATACATTTATATATTTATATGAAACAGTTTTCGTTTTCATTAAAAAAATAGCTAATGATTTCAATAAAATTTATAGCTTAGGCTTATCGGAGAATAAAAATTAATTTGGATTCATCTCCAGAAAACTCTTTTTGAGTTCTAAGTAGAGCTCGGACAAATAAGTATGGGAAAATACGAGTATATTTGATCATTAGAAACTATGTTCAAAATACCATATTTATTGGTACATTACGTGGAAAACCGTTATTTTTTTGCAGAGAATAAATACAAGACATAAAGTTGTTAATTGTATACTTGTTCCTCTCGCGCAATGATGTACACAAGTGTTAAGAAGTGTCATATGCCCTGGAAACCGGAATCCGCACATCTGTTCGCCTACATAGGTACAGGCACAAATATAGGACATGCCACGTACTATTAGGGACCCGTATGTTATTAAGTCCAAGCAGAAAATGAATCCAATCCAAAATTTATAATCTTTTGGTCTATAAAAAAGATATATCAATCTTTGGCCGTTCGTTCGTTCCGTGACCGTTTTTGGTCGTCCACGATTCTCGTTCTTTAAATCGAAATTTCCAGAACGCAAGCGTTGGAATCCAAAATGAACCGTGCGTTGTTTAGCTGTGCTTGATCTGGACGTAGCATTGAATCTTCGCCTTGTGTCTGCTGAGATGATTGGTTATGATGGAACTCATATTCGAAAATAACACGATATTCTAAATTGCCCATAGTCGTAATCAAAATGGTATCAGAAGAAAATCAAATGACCCGAAAGCAACTAACTCATTTCGAAACACAATTTCACTAATTATAAATACATAACAAACATAAATATGAAATTATAAAAAACTCAGATATTTTAATTCGAAGTTGCCAGTATTGAAAATTGGTAATTTCACAGAAAAAAAGAGAGGTCCTTTCCATCACAGCTAAAGAAGTTTCATATCAAATATTAGTGACAGGACTCTGCTTGCGTGGATTACATAATATGTTGGCTATGTTATCTGTGCTATATTTTATCTATCAGTAATTATAAAAATAATTCTTTATCACTCTGATTCTTTGACTAACACACACATTTTCGCTAGTAATATTAATACGACGTGTGATTAATTTATTACATCCAAAGAAATCCAAATCTAGTTTTTGTATCTTATAATTCAGTATCGTACGAAACGCAGCGCTAAAAGTTCTGACTTGAACTTGGCTTCTTTAATGCATTATTGCAGTGCTGTTACATTTTGTAACTTTGTACTGAGAACTTAGTAATTTTATTATTTTTAAATCTTTTTTTTTAAATATATATTGCATCTTTTTTGAGTGAGTAGATTTAAAGCTAACGAATGGAAGTCCAGTTTTAATATCTTGTTTCTAATATACCTT
The DNA here is from genome assembly GCA_017165845.1 of Thaumetopoea pityocampa. Classification (NCBI taxonomy): domain Eukaryota; kingdom Metazoa; phylum Arthropoda; class Insecta; order Lepidoptera; family Notodontidae; genus Thaumetopoea; species Thaumetopoea pityocampa. Next base: position 66,966 of record WUAW01003572.1, on the reverse strand, counting down.
TATATAATTAGATATGTATAATTATTAACTGACGAGGGATTTGATCATTTATTCAAAGTGATCTTGGAAAGGATGATATCACAAAATCCTTTTTTTACGCAGAGAAAATCCTATATAGGATTTTTTCAAATCACCAGTATGGCTCGCAAGTCGTGTCAAAATCCTACTGATTAAAAACTTTGCGGCTCTTCCTACATCGAGGCATTGAGAGGCTTCGTGATCCTCTGTGGATAACTTACCAATGCCCCTCGGTGTCTTGCCCTTTCGAACTCTATTCGGAGAAACCTTCTCTCCCACAGTACCTCAGCACATGAAGGTGCTCACGGCGAAATGAGCCGTCCTTGTAGCCGTTCTTCTCAGGAATAGTCTTATCGATCAATGAAAATGTGCATTAAATTGGTCATAGACATCACCGAAGATTTGTAACTGGTCAGTATATTTTTCGGGCCTAACGTGCCCTATTACATTAGGTTCGGAACAATGGGTGCACCTGTTCCTTCGAGCTTGTTTCTTTCTGAGTATTATCACCAGTAAAGACTTAATAGCGACTAACTATTGATAACGGTGGTAATTCTGCGGTAACAGAACTTAACTAAATTTAGTCTCTCCCTATCTTTTTCTAATGTCAAACGCCAAAACGAGATAGCTACAATTTTAGTGCTGTCAGTTTCGTTTAGACACGTCAAAATTAAAAGATTTAGACGCGATTTCGAAGCATACGGACTAAAGATACGCAAAAACGCAAAATTTTTTTGAACAGTTTAACAGAAATCTGGGTTGGTACTCGCTATAAATGTTTGCTATTCGCGTTTTGGCGTTTGACATTAGAAAAAGACTGGGGGAACTGGGGAGAAGGGAGAGACTAAATTTAATTAAGTTCTGTTAAAACATAATTAGCACCAATATCGATTAAAATAGCGATCTCATTTATTATCGGCTCCTATTATTGGAATCGGAGAGTCAACGGTCGGTGGTCGATTGTCACCGTGCATTTAAGAAATAACATTTAGGTTTTTTTAAATAAGCCGTAGATAGGCACTGAACTCTATTCTTCTTTTTTTATAGTTTATTGCGTTTGACCGCTCTGGTACAGCTGTTCTGCTAATATCCACTGTGAAAGTAAGTAAGAATTTTGCCAGCGAAAAGGCGGAGAGTACTTCGACGGAATGTCCTTCACTAAAATTCGTGACAATAAGGCGAACGTAACATTTTGTTCGGAGAGGCACCGCAAACCGTTGTACGTGCATAGCTATACGTTGACCTAAATTGCAGCCGGCATTCCGATCAGCTGAGACGAATGATTTTTATGAAGCTTTGCATCAACTTACTCGCTCTAAATTTTATATTTGTAGTAATATGTATTTATACATTAATTATATATTCATTATTTATACAGATGTTAATAATTAGTATTCAACGAACTCTCAAAAATATTATTGTTCATATTTAAATTGAAGATTTTATTGTAATTTTTTTATTTTAAATTATAATAGTATCATAATTTGCATATCCAAAGCTTGCCTGGAAGAGATGGCAGTTTGCGAAAAGACCTTCCAATGCACAAAGAGTATATTGGAAGGTCTTTTCGATGTTTTCTTTTTAATATTATTTATATCACCTACGAGATGGACCGACGACCTGGTGAGGATCGCTGGGTCTCGCTGGATGCAATTGGCTATGGACCGGTCGCGCTGGAACTCGATTGGAGAAGCCTATGTTCAGCAGTGGACAGCTACGGGCTGAAATGATGACGATGATGATGATTATTATTTATGTCTTTCATATTAGTGTGCAATGAGATCTCCATTTATTTTTTCCATAAGTAAATACTAGCTGAAACTCGTAATTGCGCTCGCAATAATTGTGATGATAATAATGAAATTCATAGTCCACCTACCGTCCTTTGAACACGAACACCATCTTTACACTAATACCTTCTTGCAAAAATTCAACATATTCGTCTCAGTGATTGAGGTACGAATGGGTAATAGACAAACAAAAACACATTTTCACTTTATCATATTGGATTATCCCAATAAATTATTAAATCAGTTTTAGTGTCCGTGTGGTCTGGACAAAATATCACATTATAATTTTGGGCACACTTTATTTCTCACCCACATTCATCTAGCCCCAAATTAAGATTCATTGTATTTTGGGTACTAGACAATGATATACTTACTTATATAGATAAATGCTAATGTATACATAGATAAACATCTATGACTCAGGTACACGGAAAAAGGTAGTACTAAAACCAAGAAAACACGTTTTCTTGAAATATTTAGTAAGTTTAAGGAAATATGTCTC
>WUAW01003572.1:45011-55728 GCA_017165845.1 Thaumetopoea pityocampa | reverse complement strand
AATAGAACAAAATGGATTGGCTCGACTAAAATATTTACTAATCTACTCGACTAAATTTTTGGTGTTCAGACACGTTTAGATACTAAAATACTCGCTACTTGACTAAAATACCAGCATAGTCTGAACTAGGCTTTAGGCCTAAACACTAAACCTTTGGTGTTCAGACTCGTTTAGTTACTAAAATACTCGCTACTCGACTAAAATACTAGCATAGTCCGAACTAGGTTTAATGGACTGGAGTTGACGTCTATTCAATAATTTATAGATTTCCATTTTTACTTTCTTCTGGATCTCAGTGCAATTTAAAAGATTGGGGTAGAAAACATTAATATCCATTGGTATATCATCGATCAGAAGCATGGTGCGTGACGAGGGGCGAGGGACGGGGTGGGGGTGAGTTTAAGGACATTAGCCCGAGCTGTTGCGATCGCACGCTCAGTAAAAGGTGAGAAAAAGGACACGTGCCTACTGGTACTCGTACATGGTTCTCAGGGACCGTATTTTAAAATATAAAAACTTAATTGTCTTCATGTCAAAGGTTAAGTTCATAGCACCGACGAAAGTGTATGAAAAGGTAAGATTACCGTACTGGCCTTGGTAGATGTTCGAACGCATTTAATAGTCTGTCATGACATTCTCTTCTCTGTTCTCTCTTATCAGCTGGTATTCTCAGTAGTAACCAGCCATGGTTCTTCACATATCTTTAGGGTCGTCAGCAGTCAGTACACGTGTCTTTTTGATTATGGTGTGATGTGGATTCTGGAGTCTCTCAAGACGAAATTCTGTCTCCATTGTTGTTTTTTATTTTCCTTAATTTGTTAACTCCAAACCTCACGAAAATGTTAGCAACATAGCAACTGCTATAGATGCATTCATTTTGAACCCTAACTTTATTAACAGTTGGTAATACAGGTTTAGTTTAACTGTAAATCCAGACAAGTCTCAAGTAATCGTTATCCTACCGATCAAATGATGTCGCATATACTAGATATCTTTACACTTCCACTTGTTATTTTCAACGGTATATCCATTGAATTATGTTCTTCTGTTAAAAATCTTGGGTTACACTTTGATTCTGTTCTTATCTGATAGTCACAAGTAACGAACGTGTGTTTTCTAGCAGTTAGAAAACTACTGGAATCGTACATGCTAGAAAACTAAATCGTATCGTCTAAAAAACTTTCTCCCAATAAGTACTAAAACAATGCTTATGCATACCTTAATGTTACCTATAATTGATTATAGTGACGTATGTTATTTAGACCCAAACGCAGATCTTCTTAACAAACTTGATCGTTTACTCAACAACTATATTTGATTTATTTTTAACCTTCACAAGTTTGACTACGTATCTTTTTTTTGTTTTGTAATAAAATAGTTACCTATTCGTTATCGTCTTAGACTGTGCACTCTCACTTCTCTCTATACCTTTCAGATGTCTCCCAAACTTTTTACTTATATTTTATCTAATTTTCAATACCTTTGTCCCGTTCTTGATAAACCTTCGTTCCTCCAATAATTTACTTCTCTTGTGCACTTTTCATAATTCCAGTTTTATTAATTCTTTCTTTCATGTTCAAACTGTTTTTTCTGGAATGTTCTTTCTACCGAAATCAGGTTATGCGCTACGCGTTATTCATTCAAAAAATATGTTTCCTTTTGTGTGAATTAGCAGAATGATCGTAATCTTGTCTTCCTTGTTTTTAAGTATGTTTTAATAGTGTACTAATTTATTATCATATTTATTATTATATAATACATTAGTTTATTGTATTCCTATATATGTATTAGTATGTAATAACCCTTTTCATCTCTCATCTCATATTTTCTTTTATCCTAAGGTAGACAATACCTAAGGCATTAAGTCCGTCTGTACATATTTTATGTATGAAATGTAAATAAATAAATAAAAGATGTATGGAGGTGGATGAGGCGAGAAAAGTGTCAGAATTGTAGTATATGGAGAACTGAGATCTCTGCCTTACCCTATGGGATACCAGCGTGAGTGTATATAAAATATAAAAATACTTTTAGTCAGTGATATTTAAGAAGGTCTATATCGGCTCCCAGGCGTCGACGATGACCTGTCAAAACATATTTGAAAATTCAGATTATACCTAAAGTGGTCTCTATTGAATCCCATGACGATGACTTCAATACAGGTAGAAATTTGAATTTTTTAGAGTGAATTTTCTTTGTATTGCGCTAATACATGTTTGAAGTTGATGAGTTTCCAAAAATTCAATATTAGCTAAGCAAAGGGTCTACCCAAAACTAAATAACATCCCCTTCTAACTTGGTTCTGCCTCAAATAATTGTCAATATTGGCGCGATGTGCTATGTGAGTAGATGCCAGAATATAAAATAAACTAAAACCAGTCACAATGCAAGGTATATAATAAATCGTTATTAAATATCATTACGTTGAAATAATTGTGTGAATGTTGCCATTGTTATGTTAATGTATGCAGGTAATGTATGCATGTCATGCCACGATGACGTCATCGGTATGATCAGACTGCCAATTAATACCCGTACTAATATGACTAAAGCGAAAATATGTTTGTATTTATGCTTGTTTGGTAAGTCTTTTATTCTTACTACCTGTTTGTGGATTTTTTTGTAAGTCTTTAAGGCTCAACATTAGAGCAGATTGTTTTGATATTTGGCAGGGATAATGTCACTGATAGCTGTGATGAAGTCATGAGAGTATTTTTTTTAATATAATACATAAATTATTGGAATAAGAAGTAAAATGTTTAGAGATCCCCAAGCTCTTTTGTATCGTAGTCAACTTGCTATGTTTTTGAGTCTTGGTTAGACCTCTTGCTTAGCTAATATTAAATTTTTGCAAATTCATCAACTTTATAATTTACAACCTTTTAAATTTACTCACTTTGAAGGATTTAAATTTATAATTGAAATGTAGTCTTCGTCGATCCCTGGGGGTCGATATAAACTACTTTGGATATCGATGGTTAACAAATATGCATAACAAAAGAGATACAATGATTTCTTAATTTATTTAATCATTTCTTTTTTGTTTCCGTTATTTGAATGTTTATAAAGTCCCCACGACACAGGTATTAATCCTAATGCGGGAGTTATCTTAAAAAAAAATATAAATTTTCTATCGTTCAGTGTAGTGTATAAGTGAGTCACCCCTTGCTTAACAGGCAGCAATGAAAATCGAGCTTAAAAAGGAAGAAGAAGAAAAAGTGAAAGGTGTGGAACAGTGAAGCGGAGCATTGAAACTGGCTCAATATATTAGATCAGTTGACAACAAGGTTGACTCACACGTACTGTATGCGACGGACTACAGTGCGTATGTCAAAGCTAGTGTTGCCCAAAAATTTGGTCTTGCATGCAAGACTGGCGGAAAGAGATACGACATCGAGAATGGAGATAGGCTATAGATTATTAACATCACCATCACATAGCGAAGCCGCAACTTTTATCTAGTTCTACATAAATAGTGGCCAGACGTACTTTGTCGTTTCATATGAAACGGACTTCAAATTCAAATTCCTTATTGCGGACATAGGCAATTACAGGTGTCAGAATACAATTAAAACTAGTATATTTATATTCTTCCAAACTGGTGTGAAAAAGTATAATTATTAAGTTAAAAGCATTAGTGAATTGAATTGTTTATACCTTTAATATTCTGTTACGGAGCGAGTAATATGATTTTTCAATGAGGTAATGATTAGAAATTTTTTAAATTTATCAATTTCATTTGTCATGATTATGTTAAGGGGTCACTTATCTATACTATTATAAAATTGTTAAATGTCAAATTTTCAAAAATCAAACTATTTAAAAACAAACTATTCAGATCGACTAATTAAGGGCTTCTGAAACAAAATCCGTCGATGTTTGTTTGTTTGTTCGAGCTTCTCGCAAATACCAGCGGATAGATTTTGGTTAAACTATTACAGTCTTAAAGGTACTATTCTGTCTTAAATACTGCCGTATGTTTCATTAAAATCGGCCCACTAGAATTGAAGAAACCGCTTCATCCCTGTTTTAGTAACCACCGTTAGTTACGAGAGGTCAACTAAAAGTGGTTGTAGGCTTTTTATATAAATCAACAAGTGTGTCGGGATTTCCTATGTAACGGAAAACCGACATTCAGGCGGGCGGAGCCGCGAGCAAAAGCTAGTTGTATATATTTAGAGCCATACCTAGAAAACTTTTTATATATACTTAAAGCTATTTTATGGCTTTTATTTCGTAATATAATTATAAAACAAGTTCGATAGCTAATGTTTAGGTATGTAAGGCTCACGAGAATCTTGCAATAAGTACAGACTTGGTATGCAGGAGCAATATATAATACTAAAACCTGATTTACCAAGACCAAGACTGGGTGAAAAGGTGGGTGAGTTTTATTTTGCAAGACTAAGACTGTTTGAATCTGATCTCGTTTTTTGCATACGAAGCACTACTAAAACCTGATTTACTAGTGCAAGACTGGATGAGTCTTGTCTCGTTTTTTGCATACGCAACACTACTAAAACCTGATTTACTAGTGCAGGACTGGATGAGTCTGGTCTCGTTTTATGCATATGCAACACTACTAAAACCTAATTTACTAGTGCAGGACTGGATGAGTCTGGTCTCGTTTTTTGCATACGCAACACTATTAAAACCTAATTTAATAGTGCAGGACTGGATGAGTCTGGTCTCGTTTTTTTTGCATACGCAACACTATTAAAATCTAATTTACTAGTGTAGGACTGGATGAGTTTGGTCTCGTATTTTGCATACGCAACACTACTAAAACCTGATTTATAATACTAGTGCAAGACTGGTTGGGTCTGGTCTCGTTTTTTGCATACGCAACACTACTAAAACCTGATTTACTAGTGCAAGACTGGATGAGTCTGGTCTCGTTTTTTGCATACGAAACACTACTAAAACCTGTTTTACTAGTGCAAGACTGGATGAGTCTGGTCTCGTTTTTTGCATACGCAACACTACTAAAACCTGATTTACTAGTGCAAGACTGGATGAATCTGGTCTCGTTTTTGAATAGGCAAGACTAGTGGAAGTTATTACGTAATTAAGCTGCGGTATCGGAGTGTGTGAGTTAATAAAGCGCTATTCTCGCTTGACGGTTGTTTCCTTCCAATCTACCCTCTCTACGTAACAATGCCATAGGCGGAATTGCCTATAAATCACCGTCATGCCATCACAAAAGATATTGCAAATGAAATTGCTGTTTTCAATTACAACTAGTTGAAAACTAATGTAATAATTAGTAATTACATGTCAGTACCGTTTGATGTAAAAAAGCCAAGCCCATAAGATACATATATTTAAAAGAGGTAGATACTTGCATAAAAATTAAACATTGAAAGAATGTTTTTCATTCCCCGTCGATATTCGTCCCCCATTATAGGGGCACGGACCTCCCCTGAGCAGGAGGAGGGATTAGGCCATAGTCTACCACGCTGGTCTAGTGCGTAATGGTACACTTCACAAACCCACGCGAGCGTGCAGGCTTCCTCACGAAGTTTTCCTACTACGTTAAGTACATTGGTGTCTACAATATAGACCGTATCATCATCATCCCCAGTCCATATCGTCCCCACTACAGGGGCACGGACCTCCCCTGATCAGGAGGGGGATTAGGCCGTAGTCTACCGCGCTGACGTAGTGCGGACTGGTACACTTCACACACCCATGCGGGCATGCAGGTTTCCTCACGAAGTTTTCCTTCTCCGTTAAGTAGACCGTATACGAACTAAAAACGTTTCGGTTTCATATACCATAATAACATGATATTGTTCGTATCAATCAATTTTGTCTATTATTATGCTAATATCAAAAGCATGAATGCTTTGTTTTGCAGGCTGTCCTAATTTTGAACTGATTAGGATCAGAATTGATAAATTATACATTGTTGACTGTATTAGGTAGATCAATGAGTTCGTTTCATTTATGTTATTCGAATCTCAAATCCAATAGTAGTTAGTATCAAAAGATAAATAAAAAACAAACTGTCACTAACCGTTGTACAGATTTTCAATGTTTTCACCTTGATAGATTTTTAAATAAGAAGTTTTTTTAAAGATACGTGGAACTTAAATATGTGGGACTGAAATATGGAAGACAGAAAAACAAACAGACGGAAATGGTGAAGCTGTGAGGGTTCTTAGTGTAAGTAGGGAACCTTAAAAACTGTTCTGTTAGACAAGATTATGCATTTTACAGGATGATTTTAGTTTCGCCTTTGAGAGTTCTAATTTTTTGATAACTAGTGAAGTTTGATAACTTGTGAAATATTCTCATTAAAAGTGATAACCGTGAATATTAATATTCTCTTTTTCTGTCCAATTACCTGGATGTAAGTCTGATGTGATGTAATGTAAATGTAAGTCTGTTCTGTATTATCTTTACACTATTATTTAATGTAATAATAACACAATGAGCTCAACAATTTAGGCTCCGCAAGCTCGTGATGATGCAGCCTTTGTGTCGCATTGTGAGGAATTACCCACTTAGACACGTTTTGCATCGAAAACAATGGAAGCGAGAGGGTGCTGTGATGGTAGAACTTTTGTAACATCATGCGAGTGTGCCATGTACCATTTGTTTGTTTAAAAGGATCTTAAAATCATCGTATTATGTTGTTAATCTGTTTACATGATATATATATATTGTAGACATTATGTTAGACTACGGTTCAATCTCCCTCCTAATAAGGGGAGGTTCGCGCAACAAGGGTTGTAGGGATGAATATGGACTGGGGATGCTGTCTATTAGTGGACTTCCACGGCCTGTCTATTAGTGAAATTGGATTCAAAAATTGATCTGAACCTCCTAACTTAAAATTGCCATCAAAGTTTATATATTTCCTGTAATATTTTTAGTATAAGTAAAATAATATCGTTCTCTAAGCCAATTTGAGTGAACGTACCGTAAAAGAAAAAATTCTTAATGTGCACAAAGGAAATCCTTTAAACCACAAGTAGTGGTGGTGAGGCGAAGTACAATCGTCGATTTTGCAGTCGAATGGCGACGGATTCGCGCGTAAGTACGAATGCTCCAAGTATTTGGGCCGAGACAAGCACCTCGAAAATAGACTTAGTGGAAAATCGATATACAGGTGCTGGCCGCGTGCTTGCGCTCTCTTTGAAATTGTGTCAAGTTTTATTACTTACCACCCCGTGAAGGGTATCGGGTACCTTTTTGATTACTTATAAATAAATTTGTCGCAAATTTCTGTTGATTTTAGACTTGGTTAAATTTAATGTTTAGAAATTTTAACAAATCATTATTTAATGAATTATAATAACTTGGTTCAATTCAAGAAGGTCAAAAGGGATCGATGTTAGTTGAAGTATGTATATATGAAGTGACAAAAATCGAGAAAAGAATGCTCCAATAGTTTGGTCATTTATAAAGGATGAGCGAGATTTTGAAAGACAACATGAATATACCAGGCAAATGTGAGTGGAAGTGTGTGTAGAGGGCGCACAGGAAAAACTTATCTTACCAAATCAATGACTTGTTTCACAAAGGTCAAGTTCGTAGCACCCTTAATCGACGAAAGTGTTTGAAAAGATTTATGAATGAGGATGAGACGAGAGAGGTGTGTCAGGATTGTGGTATGTTGCGAACTGTAGTCTCTGCCTACCCTTATAGAATATTAGCGTGGGTGTATGTATGTAATTCATGATGGATTAGTGGGCGTGTGTCTTGCTTCACTATTCGGAGCTTAGGCTTCGAATCCGTTCGAGCACTAATGGATTTTTATATTTGAAACGTGTAACAGTAAGACCGAGATGCAGTTTGTATGACATCAGTTGTTGCACTGCTTATGATCATTGCAACCTGGGCAAAATTTATATGAATGCAATAACACGAGACCTTGACTTAATTCAAGGTAATCCACGAGTAGGATCCTATCCTAATACGACTTGCTTCGTCGCTGCCAGCCTTTAAAGATAAAGTGACACAATTTTATTTAGATAAACTGCTTTCGTAAATACCATGTGTGGATATTTGTATGTGTGCGTGCGTGTGTACGTGCGTGTATGTGTGTGTATATAAGTATGTTATTCTTTAGTATATTATAATACATACCTAATTTGATATATGACCAACAGAAGTACCGTAACTTGTTCGTCTAAATTATTTAACAAAATTTAATTCATGATACTACCGGTAAATACGTATATCAATACTCTCCATCTAAAGGTTGTCTGGAAGAGATCACTTTTAGCGGTAAGGCCGCCCATTGTAACACTTCGTATTTGTTTTTTTTCTGTAATTAATTGTTTTTGATGTATCAATAAAGAGTTATCTATCATTATTTTTCTATCTAGATAGATATCTAGATAGATATCTAGATAGAAAAATAATGCTTACAAGCTGTTCAATTTGATTATTATATTAATTTTATGCTGCACTGTGTCGCACTGGTATGATTTTTATTGTATTAGTATGTAATAACTGTTTTGTTCTCTCATCTCGACTCACAAGTTATTTTCGTCTGTGAATGCACCTACTTTTTTGTTATAATGTACTACCCTAAGGTTGACTGATAGAAAATGCTTAAGACATTGTCTTGCTGTAAATGTTTTATGTATGAAGTGTTAATAAATAAATAATAGCATCTCTTCATTATGATTCGTGGATACTTCTTCCGGTTCCGGATCTCTACTCCAGCACTTTAGGACACCAACGTCTAGGTTTTACATCAACCTCTTCTCTTGTGGTGTAAATCTATAATGATTTAAAAAGACTATTAATACCCATTGATTTAGTAATAATTTATTGGCTGTGTTAGCCTAATGGTGTGTCAAATCTTAGATTTCGAGTTTGAATACAAGACACGCGTTACTGATTTTTTTTTAAAATCATATGTGTGTTAATAACTTAATAATTTATTATCACTCGCTCCAAATGGTGAAGGAAAGCACCGTGAGGAAACCTATATGAATGAGACATATTCTCAACCACTGAAGTCTACCAACCCGCATCAGGTTAGCGTAGTGAATTATTGCCTAACTTATAGACACCCAAAATGGTCTATATCGACCCTCAGGGTTAGAAGATGACCTGTAAGGGGTCCATGTCAGCTGTCAAAAATACATTTCAATTTTGCAAATTATCAATTTCATCTAAGCAGGGGCATCTGCCCAACAACCGAGCCGAACAGATAAACATGGCAATGGTCTAAGGCAGTAATTCTTAACATTTTATTTGTCGCGTCATACTTTTAAACGATTTCAAAATTTGGCGGCACACAAAGAAAAAGATAATATTAAAAGTTGAATGTAAAATAAAATAATATGTACTACAAAAACAACAGTGCGATTATTAAGGGATTAATTACAATTTAATGATGAGAATACTTTAAATGGGAAATTTGAGCTTAATGTTTTTTGATAATTTCATTTACATTTGGACGTAAAAATAACAATGCTGCTAAAGCATATTATTATTGTAATTTTTACTATTATAATTATTATTAGTATAATTTTCACTATATATATCTCTAAAATTTGACGGCACACTTTAAGAATTTGGTGGCACACAAATGTGCCTCGGCACAATCAATCACTGGTCTAAAGAATAGAAAAGTTAAGATTCTCTGGCTTAACCTCTTTCATTCTCCGATCACTCGCCCGACCATAGAATAGTAGTTGGGTTAATGATGATGAGGAGTTGCATACAAGAACTAAATGTGGTTGGAATTAGGATAATGAACTGATGTATATATGTTGCACGATGTACTGATGAAGTGAAGGTTACTCTCTTCAGAGCCTACTGTCAAACTTTGTACACGTGCAGCCGGTGGAACAACTACACTCAGGGAGCATACAGCGCCCTGCGTGTCCAATGTAACAACGGGTTCAGGGCGCTGTTTGGGTTGCCACGTTTCTGCAGCGCGTCAGCGATGTTCGCATTGGCACGCGTTGATGACTTTTACGCTATAATGCGCAAAAGGTGTGCTTCGCTGCGTGAGCGAACGATGGATAACTCGAACAGCGTTCTGAAGGCCGTTGCTGATAGGTGGGACACCATGATGTTGGGTCGCTGCGTACTGCAACACGCTGCGCGGTAGGCCTTTCACATATTTCATACCTATTTTTCTTAATTTGATTTTGTGTAAATTTTTTTTATTTATGTGATTTTGTTGGTACTAATACTAGTTACGAGTATTATTATTACTATAACATCTATGGATTATTCTAATCTGAAATAAATAAATGTTATTATTATAATTGGATTCTTTTACTCACTGCTTCGGAATTTACTTTTTTTGTGTCTCAATGACTAAGCCAAATGCTTTTAAATTTGCCAGAGGAGCAGACACAAAGTCATACAAATGTGATAATATTGATCGATCAGACTTAATAAAACTGGCAGATAAATTATTATTATTTATAATAAATATTGATAATAATGACGTTAATTTTATGTTCAAATTTGATTTGTCTTCTGATTTAGTATAAATATAATATCGGTACTGTAGTGAAGTTCTCCCCGAACAGTTTTAATATCTGATGGCGCTCGTATTTAGGACAGCACTAATTGAAAAGAGATGGAAATAATTTGAGGTTGCAATAAAGCTATCTTTCGAATTCATTCGTTACTTTTTATTGTGCCGGCAAACGGAGGCAATACCAGATATTTTGTATAAAAAAAAATGGAAAAAGTTTCATGTAATTGTATTAGTTTGAAGGATGTGCTTATT
>WUAW01003568.1:18454-41119 GCA_017165845.1 Thaumetopoea pityocampa | reverse complement strand
CAAAAATAAGTGAACAATTTTTATTTTTATTTCTATTTCAGATTCTATAACGTTCATAATTATAATATACTTTTTACATTTACTTTAAAGTAAGTTTATTATTTTCGCTTCCAAGAATTCTGTTTATACTAGTTAGTATTATTATAAATCTTGATATTATAAATATAACATTATATTTTGTATAGTTAGCATTAAATAGTTGTAATTCTATAATCTTTAAATATTCTATAATCTTAAAAAAATCTGTTTGGTACGTTTTTAAAAAGACCAGTCAGTCATTTTGACTGGTTTTGGTAGAAGTAGCTTCATTTTTATCGGGTAGTTCTGATGTTAAAACAAACTGTAACAAACTCCCCTATAACATAAAGTGTACTCCGCTTCTGACCTACTTTGTGTATATTTTTTATTCCAGTGTACATCATCAACATCATATCAGCCCACAGACGTCCACTGCTGGACATAGGCCTCCTCCAATGATCGCCACATCGCGCGGCTATGAGCTGCCTGCATCCACCGAGTGCCCATGACCGTCACCAGGTCATCGGTCCACCTAGTCGGGGGTCTACCCGCATTACGCTTTCAGTGTACATGTTACTGCATAAATCTGTTTAAATGCTTATATATAAATCTTAGCTTTTATCTATGTTTTACTATGTGTTATCTATTTTACTAACCTTTGTCTTGTTATCATTCGAGTTCTATTATAAACTCTCTCTCTCAGGGATCAATATATTATCTACCATTTAATATACCACTTATATTTACTTATGTGTACTTGTCCTTGGTAGATAATCTCTATAAAAATAACTGATATCAGCAATTCTGTACCATTTAAGTCAGAGGTCTCCAAGCTTTTCTGCCTTGAAGACCAACTGTTATGTTTCTCAATTTTGGGTAGCTAATGGTGTCAATTCTGATTTAGAAAACTAAATTTAGGTTCTCCTCTCTTTCTCTAATGCCAAACACCAAAACGAGATAGCAAACATTTTTAGTGAGTACCAACTTAATTTTGACGGGTTTAAATAAATCTGACAGCGCCAAAATATTTGCCATCTCGTTTTGGCATTTGGCATAGAAAAAAATAGAAGAGACTAAATTTAGCTAAGTTTTGTTACAATGGAATTTACAGGGATATTGTATTTTGCAATTCCATTAAGTTCAAATACATATTTGACGGGTGGTTTTAACGGTGGACCCCCAGCAGCTACATTTCTACCATATTCCCAAAACTCGACAAAAAATGTGAAAATTAGATTTAACTATGGAAATTTACATACGCCAACGTAGACCCCCGTCGAGTCTCCCGTGGACCCCTGGGGGTCCACCTGGGCCACTTTGTGAACTAAGGATTTATCAGATCATAATACAGAGTCTGTTATGTTCCTGTAAATGTAAAATATTCCAAGTACGAGTGTTAGATGCAACTCATGATCGAAAGGTTGCGGTTTCCATACCACTGGGTTATTTCAAACTCTTGTATGATCTACATCAGAGGTCTTCAAACATTTTTGTCTTGTAGACCATTTCTAATGTTTTTTGCTTATGGGTAAACCTCCAAAGCGTAGTTAACATGTTCCATGCCACATGTACCATAAATGGTACACGCAGATGCACAGTTTCATGTCTTTCTAGACCTTATCGCAAGTTTAGGAGTCAAATTGTTGTTATCATCTTCACCATAACATAAATAATTAACTAAGTTTTTTCTAAATTCTAGTATCAGTATAGATTCATGATGCGGGATATTATATAAAATCCAAGCATCTACAGCTGATGTATTTAGGAAAAATTCAAATGGCCTGTATGACAAGTCGCGCAAAAAGGCTTGGCAGGGAAGGTGTTAATATAAAATTTTTACAAATTTATCAACCTCAAATGTGGTTTTAGCAAACTTAAGCCTATTTTAGCAACTTTAAACCTATTTTTAGCAAATCATAAGAGGCCATGTATCTATTTTGACCTACATTGTACGTAACAAGTGTGACAAATTGAATAAATGTTTGATTGATTGGTGAATAGATTGCAGGAAATATTCATAAATTACTCTGGTTCAATGGGCAACAATTGCACTATACTTGGTTTGTAGAGATGCTCTGAGAGCACTGACATTGTAACACTAATAGGGGCCTTAACAACAGCCCTTTAACCTCCTAGGCATGGCTGAATGTTGTGCAGGGCCATTTTTTACGATTCAACGAGAATTACCTGTAAATGGTACAACCTACAATGTGTGACAAACAGTGCTATTATTGAGCAACGTTATAATGATAATTTAATTCAAATGATGAGCGAGTACCCTACTAGAGTGAGCCTCTATAGTGGCAAGTCTTTCAGAAAGATGACATGCGCGAAAGCCATTAGTGGCATGTCATGGCTAAGAGGTTAAAGATCACTTCTGATTGGACACAAGCCTCCTTCATAAAAAGAGGGATTTGCTATAATTTCCTTATTGACCGATATCTTAGACTTTGTTGAAAATGTTCAATGAGTTACATACATACAATCATGGCTTTTTTCCTAGTTCTCTGGCAGGAAATCGAACCATCGTCTCCCACATGACAGGCAGGGATTCTGACCACTATACTGCCAAAGAATTGAGGGTAGGCAGAGACCACCTCTTTCCACTTGCTACAAGCAATATGGCGAAACGAAACGTGTTGGTTAGCAAATCACGACGCCGCTATTTTTATAAAGTTCAAATGTGATAAAGTCTCTAATTGCATTCTGATGGGAAAAGGAAAGATGTGTTGAGCAAGTAATATGGAATCTGGGAAAAGGATTATAGGATATAGGTTACTACTATCTTGGAAGGAGTAAGAAGAGAATACTTAAATGAGTTACAAGGTAATTAATGCTATTGGATATTCTTCTGTGTCCCTCAACCAGTTCTTGCAGCAACCTAGAGAAATGAGTAATGGTGTACCACAGCAAATATACACCAACATAGGTTCATTTCGAAACTAGCATATCAATACAAACATTGAAACTAATTAACACAAACTCTGGTGTTACTTCTAGAACTCATAAATACCAAACTGCAAGACTATAGACTCGAAATATACTGCCTAAAGCAGGTTACATTTACAGAACTGTGTGCTAAGAGAAGGCCAAGAAAATATATAGAACAGTGTAAAAGATCTCATAGAGTTGAAGTGTGTCCAGGCTTCTATTTTGCTCAATTAAGACTAATAAAATGACAAATTAAGAAATGATAAAAGACACAGAGTTTAGTTTGGCATTGTGGAAATAACCAGATTATGATTTGAACACTAATATTGGTAAGATATGGATTTCATAAGGTAGGTAAAACGGTGGGTCGGGGCTGGGTCACTTGTCACAGCAGTTAAAGCAGAGATTACAGAACTTATGGGGATGATATCAGACAGCAGTTGGGACCAGCCCCATAGCAATAACTCGTGCAATAAAAACAAAGGTTAGGGAGTACTTAGTCCTTTAGCCTGTCCTGCAAATAGACTTAAGAATATGGGTAAGTGACCCCGGTGCTTAAGTAATTAGTGTAAGAGGGCTGAGGCCAAACACAACTGGGACTGTACAAAAGATCCCATTGGGTCGAAGTGCGTCGAGGTCTTCGCCTCGCCCAGTTGGGGGGCATTAAGATAAGATAAGTGACCCCGGCCCCCCAAGCTACAACTGTCTCTTCTTACTCCTTCAGAGATGGCAGTATCCTATATCCTGTAGTCCTTTTCCCCAACTCCATATTACTTGCTCAAGACACCTTTCCTACTTCACCCACTTTCCCTTCATCTTGTACAAACTCAATGAGGCACTATAACAATTTTGAACCTTATAAAATGGCGGTGCCATGGTTCACCACCCGACATGTCTCATTTCCCACAGGGGCAAAAAGTACATAAGTAGTAAGACATGGAAAGCCATTTTACTATGTCAAACAATCATAGCAAGTGGAGAGAAGTGACCTCTGCCTACCCCAACTCTTAGGTAATATGGTGGTTAACATCCTCACCTGTCACATGGGAGATTGGGGTTTGATTCCCCGCCAGAGAGCCAGGGAAAAAGGCGTGATTGTAAATATGTATAAAAACAACACCTAAAAACCTTACCTTTTCCTAACTTAACCTGACTTTGGTCAGCTTAAGTTAGGAAAAGAATTATTAATTAAAATACTGTGTCTGCAATAATTAGCTAAGCATTCACAAACTGAAACACTACACCTACAATACAGAATTGTCCTTCACAGAATTTTAAATTTATATAGTATTCGCCAGCCTCGAATTAGACATGGATTATGAATAAATTCATTAGTGAGCAGGTTCTGATCAATATTTTGTTAATTTAACAAAATCATCAATCAGGTCATCTTGAACTACTGATAGAACCAAATTTAAGTATAAAATTGCGGTAAATAAAAAGCGTTAATTCCTCATTGTAGAAAAATATGTGATACATAATATACAAACAATCAAGAGGCCGCGCTACGTCCGCTTGCTGCCCTCACTACTATTATAAAACGTTATCAACTTGGCAATAAGCTCGGTGTATCCATTGTTTTTAAAGCCTAACAGGGACAAATGAAACATGTGCAAAAATTATCACCTGAAATTTCCACGCCCACCGCCGGCACCACCACGGTTGTTTCTGAAGTTGTTCCCGACGTCGTCTTCAGTAAAACTATCGTCAAAACTGCCTATATCATTAAAATCCTTGGAATGATCATTTATATTGTCGTCGCGGTTTGTATTATCATTCACGTCCCGATCATCCATATATTGGTCAATAATCTGATCCATATTATTTAATAGCACTAAATGTTCACGAAAACAGTTATGTCTTCATAATAAATCAGTTATTTGATCAAATTAGGAACACATTTCACAAAATAATCAACAAAACCTGTCTCAAGATGGCGGTTGGCGGCTAGCGTTCTAGTGATGATGTGAATTAATCAGAATGAATAAAGAGTTGACAGTGTTGAATCGATAAGATATTAAAAATATCGATTTTAAATTTAGTTAAGCTGTCGTCTGAAAAAAAGTTCAGCTCAGAGGCGCTACTGTCGTTTTATTTATGGTTATCCTTTACACTACGTGAAATTAGTTTTGATACTTAGAGTTTTGTGAAAATATTTATTTATAAATACACAGGTATGTTAACCAGTACTGATTCATATTGACTTTAACCTGTTGAAATAAATATTGAATCTTTTCGAGATATCCTGAAAAAGAAATAAAATAATTATTTTTGAGACAACATAAATATCAGAAAATGGATTTAAAAATGTACTTCTGAAAATGCATAGATTCGATAAGGATTACACGTTATAAAATTCTTGCACTCATTGTAACCGCCTAAGGCCAAAACTGCCCAAAATAGGGTAAAAATAACCGTGATTGTCGCATAAAACAAAATAGTGACAGTTTATTGTAACGCTGTCAAGCCAGAATTATTTTTATTTCCATTTCATAAGGTTTTGCGAAACTGTGTTTTTGTTCATAGTTATAGATTTTACTTTATCGTCAGATAAAACTAGCACGAGAACGAATATATAAAACATTGCAATTATTGAGAACCGTTCCAGCAATGCTATCAAATAAACTGATAATACGTGACCAATTGATTGGTAATCGCTTACCGTTTGTTGTTTTGCTGATTAACTAGCACCAATCCGTAGGAATTAGAAACGAGATAAGTTAATTAATCGGATACTTATGTAGCATCTATACTATTATAAAATTGTTAAATGTCCAATTTTAAAAATCTACTCAGATCGGCCAATTAAAGGCTTTTGAAACCAAAGTGGTCAATGTTTGGTGTTTGTTCGAGCTTCACGCAAAACCCAGCTGGTAGATTTTAATCAAACTGTTACAGTCTTAAAGGTACTTTTGACATCGATTGCGGCATATTTTAGATTTTCTATGTAATAGAAAACCGACATTCACGCGGGTGAAGCCACGGCCAAAAGCTAGTAACTATTATTTAAAAATTTCATCGATATATGGTAATTTAAAAATTGTAACACTGGAGTGTCGGTATTTGGAGGGTATAGCTCACAAAACCAATAAATGTTAGGGTTTAAAGTTTTGATGTGACTACCCTGAAACGAAAAGCGTGATAAGGATCGTCCTTTGACTATGAAATAATGACCTAATGAACGCCGTCGGTAATAGTTGGATACAGGCGGCTTAGCCTATCAATGTGAAGAGCATGCCTGTGTACATCTATAGACTGATACGATGATGATTATTTAATCTGAGCNGATAAATGTTAGGGTTTAAAGTTTTGATGTGACTACCCTGAAACGAAAAGCGTGATAAGGATCGTCCTTTGATTATGAAATAATGACCTAATGAACGCCGTCGGTAATAGTTGGATACAGGCGGCTCAGCCTATCAATGTGAAGAGCATGCCTGTGTACATCTATAGACTGATACGATGATGATTATTTAATCTGAGCTATTAGCGAATATACAAGGAGGATTATCGTAACTTTATATATTTTCGTTGAATTATATTGACAGGTATATCTCAACAATGATGATACTTTACAGAAGGCTATTTATATAAAAGAAAATGATAATATACACATATTATTTCGTGTTCCCACCAGAAAAGGAGAGCCAAGGAATAAAGGCGTGACTGTATGTATGTTTCGTGTGTGTATCATTATTAAAAAAAATATAGCCTCTGACATACCTCATTATTTAGAAAATGTTTGTTGCGGAATATCTTGTTCAATTAATTCTCCGGGCATTATAAAAATTATATTTAAATTGAGAGGTCTTGAAAAAATGTAAACATACCTGTAATCAATTTAAATAAATCACATCAATAAACTTACAAAAATTGAGGCGCACTACGATTTTATTTCGTCCTTGTCTTTTCCAACTAATGTCAATATTAATATCCCTTCTCTACGAGAAATTTAAACATCGCGCGCTGGGAATTAAAAAGTATGGGGTTATTTAGGAGGGGAGTAAGTAAATTTTTGAAGGTTGGCAACACGCATGTGCTATTCCTGATGTTGCAGGCGTCTATAGGCTGCGGGGAGCGCTTACCATCAGGCGGGCAATAAGCTTGTTAGCCACCATTGTGATATACAAAACATATCAAAATGTCACTTCAGCAAAATAGGAATAAACTAGTATTCCCGTCTCTATTAACCCGTGCGATACTCTCCCTCAGCACGACCAAACATATTCGTGCTTTACACAGTATTAATTTTTAATTAGGTTAGTTCATAGATGTATCATCTTTCCTCTTATTATATTTTTTACAATTCAGTGGAGGTAACACTTAATAAGGGCGCCAGTAATAATCCAAATAAAAATAAACAATATTGGTAACACGAAGCAGTAACCTCTAGCTAAACATTAATAATTTATGGTGACCTCTTAGAGGAGTTTTTGTAGCAACCCGGATGAAGCATCACTTGAAGTTTTATTTTACAGTTGTTTATTATTTTGTGCTGTTTGATGTTGTATGTGAATTTGTTGTTTTATGTATTAATCGTGAACAACATTGAAACATTGGAATAAAACTATGACTAACATAGCAGTGACAGCACTTTTTCAAGGCCTGCCCGCCAATAAGCCTGCGGATACTCTTTCCCAATCAATATGTTAATATTCATATAAACGTTAAAACCCCCAAGATTCAATAAAATGTGATACATCAACATTTTATTGTTAAACTGACGAAACTGTGTAAAATGATAACTTAGCTTAATTACCCTGGTCGTAGGACATTTCGTCGAGGGACCTTCTGTCTTCCCAAAACCAAAATTCACGACCAGCACCCCCTAAGTTTATGACACTTTCATAACTGGATACCCGCAGAATTGTACCAAATTGGTCAAATGCCATAAATCAAGAAATTTAGCTTAGTCTCAGATATCAGGCCATAAAATACGTTAAAAAATTAATCACAAACTAGAAGGAACAAATTCTGATACTAGAATATATAGGTTACAGAACATACTCTACAGAGGTCTCTGATATAGGTAGTTACAATATGGAGTCATAAATAAGAGAACCGACTGATTTTAGAGGTCCGTTCTAAATATTTTATCAAAGCTCAACCATATCATATCAACATATGTTTCAACCTTACAGTCAAATAAAACGATAAAATATAAAATATCAAAACATCGTTTAATAATTTAATAAATAAGCAGCTTTGGGGGAATCGCTTCCCGATCTTCTCGATGAGCAGGAACAGGAACTTGGAGTCCGCGGATGGAAACCAGTGGGTTACAAATTAAGTAGTTTAATCGTTCGGGTTACTCATTACAAATTTCCGCGATTAGGGCGTTGGGTATGTCCGCGATTGAGGCTGAGAGCAACAATGAATTACTTAAACTAATTACAAATACATACCGAACTTTTATCACCGCTCCACATTCCTATCTGCCAAACTTTTTTTTCCCTCGTGACAGGTGTTTGACATAATAGATGACGCGTCAGTGAGCGTTCGGAAACGGGAACGCCACACAGCAATTGGTGTGTGGCCTCGGCATAATAGCGTTACTCCATATTTTCTCATGTACATTGGTGTAGTGGTTACAGGCACTACTTACGATTGAAAGGTCGCAGATGCGACCCGATCCCGTACCACTGAGTTATTTCTAATTCATGTACGGTCTATATTGTGGATACCAATGTACTTAACGAAGACGGAAAACTTCGTGTGGAAACTTACATGCCCGCATGGGTGTGTGAAGTGTACCAACACGCACTAGACCAGCGCGGTAGACTACGGCCTAATCCCCCTCCTGATCAGGGGATGGGGACGAATATGGACTGGGATATCTTCTCATGGGTGCTGTGAGAAACAGCTAAACCCTTCGTTCCAGAAGTGGCCCAGGTGGGCCCCCAGGGGTCCACGGTAGACTCAACGGGAGTCAACGTTGGCGTACGTAAATTTCCATAGTTAGATCTAATCTTCACATTTTTTTGTCGAGTTTTGGGAATATGGTAGAAATGTAGCTGCAGAAGGTCCGCCGGAACCAGCTAAATTTTGAAAGTGGTCTATGAGAAAAAAGTCTGGGAACCTCTGATTTAGACATAAGGTATTAGTTGGTGCTACATTTCTCGATCTCCTGGTTCCCCCATCAAGTTATCGTTGCCAACTTGTCTTTGGCCGTTAATCAAGGGCATCGCCAAGGGGGAGCAGGGAGGGGCAGTCCCCCCCGGAGATGAAAAAAATGTAGACAAATGCAAAGAAATCAGTCTTCAGTCCACTCACTTGACTTGCTTGACCGATCGAGCATGTCTCGCACGTCGAAACTCATGCCGCAGCCGCAGTCATTCATGTGCTTTGACTGTATTTAAAATTCATACTTTTCCCATCCTCCATATATCAACTTGCTCCCCCCCCCCCCCCCGGACCATCGGCTGATGACGCTCTTGCCGTCATTCTGTATGGCGTAGTCCAACGTTTAACACCAATCAAAGAGTTCTGCGCTCCAGGACTTGCCTACTCCAATGAACATCACTCCTTCAACAAACGTAACCGGTCTACTGAAATTTCATTTTACTGATTCTGCGCGCCGTCTCGGTGTAGAACATTTGGATGCGTGCCCACCAAGTTGCTCTCTAACAGCACACGGATCTGCTCCGTCAAGTTATGTATCGCTTCAACGCAATATGCGCGTACACTACGTAAGGTCTCAGTTCTGCACGACGCATGGCTGTGTGCCCGTCAGGTCCCGGAACAGCTCCGGCGGCGCGGTACTGTTGTGCACATTCCGCTGGTGTTTCGCCGCGTAGTACCGACATCGGAACATGCGACTGCAGACGGCGCAACTGTACACGGTCTTGCTGTGGCACGTCTGCTTATGCACGTGGAGACTATTATTGGCCTTGAATGTCGATGGACAGAGATCGCACTGAAACCAATTAAATATAACATAATAATAACCTTCCCCGTTTCAATAGCTGCCGTTAAGGTAAGATAACTCAATTAAAAATGGTTTTAAAGCTTTTTATATAAATCTGTGATTGTTTCGGCATTTCCCATGTACCGAAAAACCGACACTCACGCGGGCGAAGCCGCGGGCACAGCTAGTTGAAAAGACAACACATAAAAAAGAAAAGATAAACTGTAGGCAGTACACTCGACGCCGGTATTTGGCAGGATCCCGGGTCGTGTCGCTCAGACATCGAGCACACCGCGTGTCCTTGTAATTATGAAATATATACTGTGATATATACCCGTATGTATAATGTACGAATGTATGTGTGTCTGTGCGTGTGTGTGTCGTGTGTGTGGGCATGTGCGTGCGTCTTGACCCTAAACATTATATATCGTACACACCTTGAATATATGGTTGGTGCTGCGGCAACAGGTAGGCAACGTGGGCCTTCGAGCCGGACGCTTCATACAGATGGCTTGTGGTCGCGACATCTCCTTTATTGACTCCACACGTTATAATGGTACATAAAGGGACTCACCTTGAATGTTTTGTCGGCGCGATGCGTGTGTCGGTGCTGCGCCAGCAGGTACGCGGCGTGGAACTTCGAGCCGCACGTCTCGCACACGTACGGCTTCTCTCCACGATGCCGTCGCTCGTGGTTCTACATAATATTAAAATTATCATCATCATTTCAGCCCGTAGTTGTCCACTTCTGAACATAGGCCTCTTCAATCGAATTACAGCGCAACCGGTCCACCTGCATCCAGCGAGACCCAGCGATCCTCACCAGATCGTCGGTCCATCTCGTAGGTGGCCGTCCCACACTGCGCTTGCTAGTACGGGGTCTCCATTCAAGGCCCTTTAAAATCATACTAATGTAATTTTTAATTACAAATTTTCACGCTTCTACCTCCTGGCTACCCTCACTTTTGACGTTGAAATCATATAAAAGTGAGCGTATTCGCTGCGTTTACTCTCATTATTGTTTGACCGCCACTCTATAGTCGTCGCCAATTCAAGTAGTATAGTAATTGTAACTGTGAAATATAATTATAATAAGCCTTTAGAAAGGAGTAAGTAACCATTCAGTTTCTTGACGGTCTCTTCTCATGGGCAAAATCCAACGAGCCGTTGGTAATATCTTCTATTAACATTATGACGGAAGAGAAATGATGAAAGATTAGCGGTAACACCTAGCTGGTGCGTCTCACCTTCATGGCGGCGTTGGAGGCGCTAGTGAAGTCACAGTCGCTGCAGCGCAACTTCTCGTAGTCGTGTTTGGCTCTGTAGTGCTCGATCAGTCGCAGTTTGTTCGCGAACGACTTCCCGCAGTGCTGCGAACATTAACGCGACAACACGTTACCATTTAAAAAGAAATTACTCATCATCATCTCAGCCCAAAGACGTCCACTGCTGAACATAGGCCTCCCCCAAGGATTTCCAGAAACATCGGTCTTGCGCTGCCCTCATTCAGCTACCTCCCGCAACCCTAACCAGGTCGTCAGTCCACCTAGTGTAAGGCCAGCCCACGCTTCGCTTTCCAGTTCGTAGCCGCCACTCCAACACCTTGCGGCAGCATAAAAAAAATACTCAGACTAATTAAGGGGTTCTGAAACCAAATCCGTCGATGTTTGTTTGTTCAAACTTCACACAAAAACCAGTGAGATTTTGGTTAAATTGTTACAGTCTTATAGGTACTATTCAGACTTAAATACTGTGGAATGTTTCATCAAAATCGGGCCAATAGATTTGAAGATACAGCTTGATCCCTGTTTTAGTAGCCGCCAATAAGGTACGAGAGGTCAAGTAAAAATGGTTTGTACTTTTTTTGTAAATCTTATTTATATATAATTAATTATATCGGGATTTAATGATGATGATCGGGCTGAAATGATGATGATGATGATATCGGGATTTTCCATTTAGTGCGAAAACCGATATTCACGCGGGCGACACTTAGTTTCATATATTTTCATCAATTAAAGGCCATCGCACACCATATCGATTCTACTCTAACTCAACTACAACTTCCGATTTAGCATCAGAATGGCGTCCGCTAGATGGGGCACCTGTCGTTAACTAGTGGACCGTGTTGCGTTATCGAGTGGACAACACGTCGAACGTTAAATGAATGACATATATCGTATAGACAGGGATATAATGTCGAAAGATGGAAGAGAGAAGTAAATGTAGGCGTTAGTTAGCTTGCGGACAGCGGGATACGACGCGACGTCTCATACGCAGTGACGGCGACCCTGCTTTGTGCCAATTATGAAGTCAGGTTCTGTGTGGCGCAGGCATAGTAACAGCGTCATCTCCGGCGGTGGAGGCAGTGAGAACGAGCTGTGGGACGCGGCAGGATAATGGGCTGCAGCGTTATAACCACTGCTATCTCCCAGACGCCTAGCAAACGAGAAGATTCAACAAATCCGTCCATTTTGTGAAGCGAGCCATCGCTCACCAATTGAAAATGAAAATCTCAGAAATGGCTCTAACGATGTGATGAATTTTTGTGTTATTTAATGTTTTACTTTTTATCTACTCGTAGATGGGCGTCATCTCTAAAGAAAGGTCAAAAAATAGAAAATTATGCTATCTGCTGTTATGTTAACATTATCATCTAGTACCAGATGTTAGTCTTTACAGCTGAAAATTATCACATTCCCACGTAAATCTCGAAAGACGGGCAAAGCAAAGCTCGATCACACGGATACTTGTTATATAAATGACATCTTACCTCACACACAGGCCTCAGACCGGCGTGTTTGTTCGCAATGTGCATCCTGAGGCTCGCCTTCTGCATCTTCTGATGGCACACGTCGCACTCAATCACCTCACGACTCTTGACGATTTAGAAAAATAATACATACTATTTACACTACGATTAAAATGATAATTATTTCTCTTCATCTAATAGTCATCAGGAAGAGAACATTATTAGTGATAAAGCCGTCCAATGCCCACTAGTGTTCTATTTCTGTATATTATTTTTTATCTAGGATCTAGTGTCGTCGGGCAGACGAAAGAATCTAAACACCCAAGAAACAATTAAGTCACTTAGTTTAAGTCACCCTTCTTTATATTTTAAGGTTAAGTATCCAAAGCTGTAAAATAAATTTAGTTTAAAAAATATGCTTTCATGGGCCAGGACGTGGAAACCAGTGAGTGAATGTAGGATATATAGATAATAACGCTTTATTGGCACGAAAATTGAGATAAACAGAATATAATAAATAGAGAAATAATGCATATAATCTTAGATATTTTTTTTAACTTGAAGCAGAGTGCGACCCAACCCCGAGATGCCATCGAATAACTTCGTCAAACTGCATTTTCTCGAATGAATTGTGGCTACAAGTTTATAAATATAATATTTATTTAAAGCAACTAAAAATAGACCTTATCTCATAATGGTAAGGTTCATAATTTAACGCAGTAATGACATTCGTAATTTTGAAGTCTGTTACCGTTACAAGATCTCTCTCGAAGCGGCAACGAATAGGTGTGGAGGACGAAAATACATTTAGTGCTATTGGTCGTACAAGCAGAAACATATTTGGATGTCATCATACTAATATTATTAATGCAAAAGTTTCTAATCATATATGTTCGTTACTTTTTCATGCTATGACGACCCAACAGATTTAACTGAAATTTGGAATGGTGATAACTTAGGTAATTATGAGGGTGCAAAGGCTTATTGAGCTGAAATGTTTTTTAATCGATAGAGGACCCCTAGCTATAGTGTATTTTAAAAGTCACATTTGGGGGAATTCAAACACTTTCGAGAAAAAAAAATATTTAAAATTCTTAGAGGTGGGTGTAAAAATCTTCGTTATGGACAAAATAACACAATAAATGGCTAAAAAATAGGTGCGACGACGACCGGAGCGAGGAGAAGCGTCAGGTTACTGTAGAAAATGCACGAGCCGAGCGAGCGAAGCGAGCGTCCCGCGGCAGCGGCCGCCGAGTGCCACTAAATAAATAATAATAATTATCAAATGTCGATTGCCCCAAATGTGACTTTTAAAATACACTATAGCCATAACTTATATCCTGGATTATCACCTAATAATAGTTTAACTTTAGTATTATTAGTTTATTACTAATGACAGTTATAAGCCAATAACGTAATAGTTCAGTCAGCCCTCCTATAACGCGATTAATTTGTACCGCGTTATATGGAAACCGCGCTGTAAGAAACTCAGAATTAGTACGAATCAGTTTGACTCGTACCGTGTTATTTAGGAACCGCGTTGAGTGAAACTCGGAAGTAAAACCACTTAGTCACATTAATTTGTTCTGAATTCTTTGAAAATTGCATTCACAGAGCGTCAAGTTACAGTGCATATGGTTGTGGAAAAATTTTTACAAACGCAAAAGGCAAGATAATACGTTAAGTACAATAAAAATTATCTTTATTGAATCAAAGAGTTCACACAAGGAAACGATACAATAATTAAACTAAAACAAACTACGTTTTCTGAATATGCAGAGATGTAATCTACTCATTACACGAGGATGATGAAAGATTTATTATCATTGGTTTTATCATCAAATTCCCTGATAGATTGCTGCACATATGAAAAGTGATACGTTGTTTTGAATGTTTTAACTCCGGAGCACGCCTTTCATTTTTCAAAACGAAGATTCCAAATGGTATTTTTTTTTCCAGTATAATGTCATCTCATCGGCGTTAAAAAATCTGCTCAGATCAATCTGATTATCGATAATTCAAGCTAGTCTCAGTTTATAATTTTCGGCAGCCTCTGCATCTGCCGAGGCTTGCTCTCCTCGAAACTTAATATTGTACAACGAGTACCTTTTCTTAAATCTTTCAAACCATCCTTTACTTGCGCTAAATGATTGATCCTCTAGCCCTGCGGAAGAATCTCCAGAATTCCTTAAATGCTCGAAGATTTTAAGCGCTTTCTGCTTAATAAGATTTCTAGACATTGGAATATTTTTGGCTACACACTCTTCCAACCAGAGCATCAACGCTCGTTCCATTTTTACCATATTTATGTTCCGCACGCGCGTGACATGCTTCGCGCCTACCGAATAGCCGTCTGCCACAGTTGCCCTTATCCTTTCCGCATTTTTCATTACAGTGCGAACCGTTGACTCGTTCAAATTTATCGATTTTGCAACAGACGATACCTTTTCTCCGCCGTTTAAACGATTTAAAATTTGGATTTTGTCATCAAGTGATATGAACTTTCTTTTTAACAGTTTTCTTGTTCCTTTTGCGTCTGATTTTATGCAAACCTGGGGTTAACAATTATTTCATTATTATTATTATGTTACGACAAGTAAAAATTACCTACAGTATTGTGTGATGTCGTCCAATTACGATAACGCAAATTAAGCTAGCAAAAGCCACTTTATTGAACACTAATCGTAATAGGTACGTCTGCATGGATTTACAGACATTTTCCTACTAAGATCCAGTTAAAATTGTTAACAAAATTATAGGAGCGCTATGAAAAAAAATTAACGATTATACAAAACAGCCAATCATACGGTCTATTTTAGGCATTAAAACACACTCTGACATTACGGCCACACTACCTTTACCAACTACCGTCTAAATTAACGCGTGAATTGGTGTGGTTACACTACAGCCCCCCTAGCCAAGTTGACATTCGACAATCGTTATCGCTAGTAGAAAGGAAAAAATGTATTGGAATGACATTTTTATTCGATAAGTCACACGTGACTTATCGAATAGAACTGTCATTCCAATACATTTTTTTCGTTTCTATTAGCGATAACGATTGTCGAATGTCAACTTCGCTAGGGGGGCTGTTTACCTAGATGTGACAATGAACTATGCGGTAAATTATATCATTTTTCAAGATGGCGGTTGAAGCTAATCATCTTTAGTACTTGGAAATGATAAACATTGTTTGATTCGACATCAAGCATCACATTGTACACCACGTTATGATTCTTCTGTCGGGTATCCCATAGACAAGGTTTAAATTGGAATAATTCCAAAAACTCGAGAGCCTGTTCGCGCGTCTCCGATAAGCTCATGTTGCACACTGAACAAACGGTGGTGTGGCCACACACGCATTAATTACCGCGGTAATCTTCTTTGATATGCGAAAAAGACCGCCACCGGAGCTATTGCCTGCCGCCACATGCCATATTAATTGGCATTGTCAAATTATGGCCATAAATCGTGGCTACACCTGGGTGTTATAATTACTGGCATATCACGGTAGTGTGGCCGTAGCATGAACAATCTCGCATCGTTACTTCACTTACAGGGGAATTCCCTAATAAATGAAAATGTAAAATGGTGATGTACCTTCACCAACGAGATATTACAAATAAATTAATGCTATAGAGAATCTTCTTAAACCAATCGAGTTGATGGAATGTTGATGAACGGAAACGGAATTATAAGAATACCGCGTTATAGGAGGCCTAAAACAAATTGGACTCCGCGTTATATAGAAACCGTGTTATAAGAGTACCGCGTTGTAGGAGGTTTGACTGTACCCCGCTTGCGGGTATTATTTCTCACGTATAGCATGCGGAATGCGGGTACGCACACACCTCAAGAGTGTTATTTAGATGTGAACTGCAAAACTAGCACTATAGATTCTTCTGCACCATGTATGTGGGACCTTTCGAGTAATGAAATGTTCACCGAATGCGGCCCTGTGGTATCACCATCATCATCGTCGTTATATTCACCAGCCTATGGAAGTCCACTACTGGGCATTGGTCTCCTGCTTAAACAGGTGGGATTTGCCATAATCTTCACATTTAGCGGATGTCTTAGAGACCGCAGTAGATTTTGGTTGAATAACAGGATAACACTACTGTCCGTTATCCTGGTACATACATCCCTAGCTAGTTCTCACAGCAACCACAGGACGAGATAGATTGATGCAATTAGAGTATGCATACTCACAGCTTTGTATGATTTCCTTCTCCTCTTCTTGATGGAGCATGTCTGAATGTGTTCCACCAGCACAGCACGACTGTGAAACTCGGACTTGCAGTGCTGAAAGTTCACAATCAGGTTGTAGTTAATATTCTGACATATAGTAGTGCTAACTGTGGGCGTACTATCAACAAACTTGAAGCATGATTAGTCTTGGAACCTTGTCGCTTGCTTACAGTAATCCTAACTCATCCATTTGTCCTACGCTGATATCGGTCGCGCGTACAAATGTACATTGTGTTCTATATAGCACCACACTACAATTTCAATTCAGGCCTAAGGCACAAAAGTGTTTATTTCCTCATTGCGTTCCCACGAAAAGGAAAGAAAGGAAAGAGGTTGAGGTAGGAAAGATGTATTGAGTAGGTAATATGGAATTTGGGGAAAGAACTATAGGATATAGGATTGGAGGGCCAGGGTCCCTTACCCATGTACCCATTAAGCTATTTGCCAGACAAGCAAAAAGACCAATGACCCTGACCTTAAAGAAAATCTATTAATGGTTAAATACCATTAAAAAGTATCTTAAACACATGAACCTGTTTTTGAAGCAGAGATTACCACAATTCAGGAAAGTAATTGAGTGTGTCAGACTTCTACTGACTAAGAATTCTGTGGTGAATTACATCTACATGTTAGAGGAACTTTGTGATCCACTGTGAATATCCTATCAATGCCCTCAGTTCATCCAATTGGGTTTATCTTCTTTCAAACAATCAGAAAGAGACTTTAAGCTTGCCTGAACAAATGCTTATAGTATGAGACCTGCCTATTCCCTTCCTCTTACATACACCATCAATATAACCGATATGGATGTATCTGTGATATCGATGGTGCCCTAGCAGATGTTGGGTAAAACCACTATAGTCAATATGAAATTAAAAGAGAATATGATTTGGAGGCTACAGAGAGAGCTGCAGGCACAACTAGTGTTGTTTAAAGCAGGAAAGATGTACTTTATACTTACAATGCACTTAAAAGCTCCACTGCCATGGATCAACTTAGTATGAGACTTCAGCTTGCACTTCAAAATGAAAGTATCACACAAGTCACACTTCACTTTCCTCTCATCAGCCCCAGGGTGTATTTTGGCCATGTGAGTATCAATACTACGTATTGAGAGGTCTTTGGCACACATCTTACACGTTACTCTTCTTTTACTATCATTCATTTCTGGTAACCAATTATATGGCAATTCTATTGTATTCATTTCATTTTCTGCCTCTTTTGTGTTCATAGTTCTCTTGTGGTTTGAATTTGTAGTTTTAATTCTTCTTGCTTTTCTTTGTCTGCTTGAAGTTTTTAATGGCAACTTAGTAATTTCAACATCGTGCATTTTCGTATCGTTATCATTCAAATTGGTGTTCGTATTGCTATTGTGACTCATTTCATTATCACTCAAATCAATTTTTGTATCCATATCCTGACTCTTTTCATTATCGCTGAAATATATTTTTATTTCGTTGTGATGATTAACATCACTATCACTGAAATTATTTTTACAATCCTCAACAATTTGTTTATAATCAAATAATTGTCCTGCATTAACATCAGTATCTTCATTTTTAATCTTTGTCATGCTTAATACACCACCATGACTTTTTTTGTCTATAGTAGATTCAATATTTAAATTCTCATCAATATTTGAATGTTGCCTCTGATTATGTGATGTGACAGAAGTATATTTACTTAAATAAATCTCAGTATCTATAATTTTATCCTCAAAAGTTTGTCTCTGACTCATACCTGCTTCAATACTTTCAGTTAAATCATCAATTACTTCTTTTTTAATTCTTACATCTGGGTCAATATCAATTGGTAAATGTGCCTTATGAATAAGTGCCTTTGTCAAAGATATATTTCCATCATTCTTCTCTGTTACATTGTATTCTGATTTCATTTTCAAGAGTTCTGTTTCAACTAGTTTGCATCGCTTCCTGAATTTGAGAGCTGTGTTGATTAAAGTGAGACATTTAATGCACACTTGCTGTGGCAAACCATCATTCATTTGTATCTGTAATTATATTAATTAATATTACTAAATATTGTTAATTTCAGAACTGATTCCATAACAGGAATAAAGGTTCTTGAGTGGTAACCATGGATCAAAAAGTGCGGAATGAATAGGTCGCCCACTGAATGAACCAAAAAACTAGAAAGTTACAGGTAAATTTTAAATACATAGGGCCTAATTCACTATGGTGTTCCTTATGGTGTTTTGGTGTGCCTTTATGCAGCAATAGATATTCTCTGCTTGTCTCCTGTGGAAACTATAACCATTTTTTAGAAAAGGTTAAACAGCATCCAGCATTTAATGTAATATTTAGTAGGGGCCTCATGGTAGCCAGGATACCTTTATACATATAACTACACCACTTTTTTCTTTAAATCTACTAAATGAGAATCTCAGCTTGATCATAATGACTTTATGATGGTGATAAGCCTACTACATAGGCTAGATATCTACACCTCCATGCAATAACATCAACTTTTTTTCACATATTGAGTTATACAGTTCTCCTCAACTAAAGAAATAAATATAATAAAACATATTTTTCTCTTATAATCTTAAAGTAGAAAAAATAGTGCTCCTAAAACATTAGATACAGATGCTTTTCTTGAACTTTATATGAATTTGTAACTTAAATTTTGATCTTCCCTAAGAACAGAAAAAATGTTTTTACATGAAGACATTGATATGTTCTTGGTATTATAAATACACAACCAAATTTAAGAGAAACGGTTATGTGGTTGAGTCATTAAAAGATACGTATATTATTAGTTATAGTATTGTGGATTTACAAGCAGCTATTTATAACCCAACAATAGATTTGGTTAATATTGCTTACATGGAATGTATGAGATTTATTTATATAGGTGCTACGGACAGTATACCTATGGAATATCTCTAACTGCTTATTCAGAATCCTTATTTTATTTATTTTTTAATATTAATTGCTCACATATTTGATACAGCTGTGGCATATAAACAGATTACGTTCAAAGGTGAGTTAAACATTTATCACATTGCCAATTAAACATACATAAATATTATAATATTATGTCTATTTTAACATATCAGAAGTGTCAATCCATCTCTTCATGTGGGTGATACAAAAACCAGCTGAAGGATATATCAGGATAATGGTAGCAGTATTATTCCTTGAACCAACCAATATATGATGTGTGATGCCTGCCAAGCGATTGTAGCAAATCCTTCAGGAGGTTGATGTCCAGCAGTGGACCTTCACTGCCTAATAATGATGACGTTTTAAGTCTATAATCACTATAGATTTATAAGTGACCAAATATATGGTATTCAAGATTAACAAAATGACACTAGATCACTTCATTTGGATAGGCAATAGAAATTAACTCTGAAACTAATTATTATTAATACTTATAAAAATGAATGGTTTATTTTTCACCTCAACACCAGTTGCACTAAACACAGCAATAGAATACTTCTCATGCAGATCGTTGTCCATAAAAATGGGATATAAAGAACTCGTACTGAAACACAAGCGGCATATTGATGAAAAATCCATGTTCTATAAATATTGAAAAAAACGTGTTAGAATATTATAATAATGAAGCAAATCTAATGGAAATTATATTCTTTCATGGAAATCAAATCGGTTTCTTCAAACGAGAAAATACTGCTTTGCTTACATCTTTTATTTTATTTAAACTTATTTTACGGCTCTAGATACATGGCGTTTAGAACCTGCTTTGCATACATTTTATACTGCTACCAGCAGTCACCCTGAACTTTTATTTTTACATCAAAATTAAAATTGGTAATAAGTATAACAACATTTGCTACAACCAAGAAATGAAATAGTATTTAATATCTTCAACACATCACTACACTACATAGAATTACACTATACTATAAAACACAATCTATAAATAGTCAGTATTCTCCTTACGTATATATTGCAGGTGATGGAATTGAAGAAATTAAAAAAAACGTTAATATTAGCAGAGAGCGCTCACGGAGAGTAGGTATGTAAGTACCTTGCTATAGACTACCTGCATACGATCGTGCCACTGACTTGACAGTTCCGCGAACCCTTATTACAGTGATGGCGAACCTATGACACGTTGGTCCTAATGACACGCGTGTCAGTGCTGACCAAACAAAACCTTAGGTTAATATTGTTCTGTGGTGCTGACACGTGAGCTCATATTTGTGACACATTGGTCCTAGGGTGACTCGCATCTTCAAAGATAAAAAAATCCATAATCCAAATATTTGTCTGTCATAACGGCCAGAGTTGGTTATTAATAATAATGATGCTTATTCGATGTACTGACTATCGCCTTGCCCTCCGCAAATTGATGTTCTGAGCTCGGACTTGTTTCGTCTTGCACGTTACAATACTTAGCTGCCTAATGTGGCCTTGTATAGATAACACAATATCACTATCCTGAGGGGTAACTATGTTTATGTCCTCCAGTTCACCACGATCTTGTGTGGGTTGCTATAAAAACAGTCCTTTATAAAAGGATCCTCATGAAATGATGGAGGGTCACATGATTAGACTGGATGACAAAACTCTCTTGTAAAATGATTGTTTAATGAATAATAATTTTAAATATGGTGGAACCCTAAGTGGACCTTCTAATGATCGATGCATCACTTGGATTATCGCCAAGCTCCTAGTTTTTTATATATTCTATCGCCTGGTAACTAAGACCTTTAAATCGTTTTCTTTTTAATAAACGCTTTCGTCAATTTACCAATAAATAATGGAGTATTACATATTTTATTGCTTATTGAAATTTTTAACGTCAATCGGAGGATGACCATGCTGACTAGGTAAAAGTTCCCACAGACCTATTCTCTTGAACTTATACAGAGACTACAATGTTAAAAATAATTTTATACCATTGTTTCAACATTGTTCACGATTATTTACGATTGATATACAAGACGCCAAAATTATATATCAAATATATATCAAAATTATATATCAAAATTATATATCAATAAAGTAATATAAAACAATAAAACTTTGTATGACGCTTCACTTGAGTTGCCGCCAAAAACAATAAAACCACCATTTAGTAGAAACAAAATATCATATATTCTAAGCATTATGAAAAACACTTTTCGCTTTCTTTTCGCGTTTCTTCTGCTCCCGTTTCCGCTTCTGCTTCTCTGTGCTTCGCAGAAGCTTCCTAATTGCGTCTTCTTTGCTATCATCCAGATCCACATCTGTGCTGCCCTCTGTCGACGGCTTCATTTTTTTCGCATCTACTACATCCGATTCTGATTCTTGTGATAGATGCTGCTTTTTAGGTTTTTCGCTATAAACCACAATTTATAAAACTGACATTTAATGTATATTTTTAAACATCATCATCATATCAGACCACAGATACTGAACAAGTGACTATCAACATCACCATTAGTCATTCATCCCAGTACAAATTTACAAATTTGTCGTTGCTATTCATACGATTTAGGAGGTTAGCTGACGCTACCTCTGAATTATGACGTACTGTCATAATTTATTCTGTTTCATTCTGCCATATAGCACTACCATACAAATATATGTTACTGACTTTTGCCCGCGGCTCTGCCCGCGTGAATGTCGGTTTTCCGCTACATGAGAAATCCCGAATCAATCACAGATTTATATAAAAAAAAAACCATTAAACACTTGTACTTGACCTCTCGTACCTTAACGGAGGCTACTAAAACAGGTATCAAGCTGCATCTTCAATACTAGTGGACCGATTTTGATGAAACATGCCGCATTATTTAAGTCGGAATAGTACCTTTAAGACTGTAATAGTTTAA
>WUAW01003564.1:34307-52101 GCA_017165845.1 Thaumetopoea pityocampa | reverse complement strand
TCTACTATCACCAAGCGCGGAATATTCCGCAAGCCGCGACTGTCTACTATCACCAAGCGCGGAATATTCCGTGAGCCGCGACTGGCTACTAATACCGAGCGCGGAATATTCCGCGAGCCCGCCACCGTCTATCACCGAGTGCGAAATAATCCGCGAATATTCAGTAGTTTTTTATTACCAGTTGCTAAATATTAAAACGCGATGTTTGTGGTGTAACATTGTGTATCAACAGTTTTACACAGTGCAGTTTTAATAAGCCCCGCGAACAATTTGGATGTCTTACTGCACACACATAAGACCGCCCGCTCGCGGTGACACGATCCAGTCATCAGTTGAACGCCGCTGATGTTTCAGCGCGGCAGCTTAAGGGTCCCCTGGACATGCGTTTTCCATACAAACTGACTTTCGCGATAACTTCTTAACAACTAAACATATTGGATCCAAATTTTGTACATACAATCTGATCTGATATATCGAGGTTTGAAATTAAACTAAAAACAAGATAGGGCGAGTTGAAGTAAACTCATTTTACACTCAAATTTGTGTAATTTTTGCTTAGTTCTTACACACGTTAGTATGCTTTCAGTTGTAATGAAAAACAATTTCCGACTTTGCTTAAGTTCTCTATTTTGCTAGGATATAAATAAAATTTAAATATCTGTGACACAAAAAAAAATTATATCGAAACTAAAGATTTGTATCGAAAAATGGCCAAAACTGCTGACCATGCCTGCACACTCTCTCGCACACGGGGGCGCGGGGAACGGGGAGCAGTGTAGCCCCGCCCACTCCGCCTAGCGCTCTATCTCTCTCTAGGTGAAATAGCAACAAAACGAAGCGGGTTAGAAATCACCTCGCGGCGAGAATACGCCGTGCTTACAGGGGACCCTTAAGTAGACTCATGATGCAAATGGGTTAAGATAACCTCATCCATCTCTTCCCATGAATGCTGTGAGAACCAGTTAAGGGGTGTACCAGGATAACGGGCAACAGCGTTATCCTGTTATTCAATCAAATCTACTGCGATCTGCAAGATACCTGCCAAGCGTGGGGATTATGGCAAATCTCTATTTTTTAAGGGGAGGGCCATGTCCCGCAGTGGAGTTCGAAGGGGTGATAACGATGATGAAGCGACACGATCTGATGCCGTAATAAATACAGGTGTGATTTTTGTTTCAAAATCATCGGGTTCGATAACCGGATAGGAGAATTGCTATATATTTAGCTTTTATCGACCGCGAGATTCCTTTGGGCATTTTCCACTATTCCCTAAACAATATTCCCTATACAAACTTGTCGACTAGTTGGTTTAGTGTCAATCACTCTGCTTTTGGGCCGATTGGTCTCGAGTTCGAATCTTGGTAGGGACAAACATTGTGTGATGAGCACGAATGTTTGTACTCGAGTCATGGATATATATCTTTGTAGGCATTTGCATTTATCGTTATCTAGTACCCTAGACACGGGGAATCCTAATTTGAGGCTAGATCAATATGTGTATGAAAAAATGTCTCCATAATTATAAAAAATATTTATAATTATAAATTTAGCCATTAGATTAGGAGAAGAAGAAGCTCAGTTGAAAAATTCACCTGTTACATGCTCATAAAAGATACTTTTTAGGTCTTCTCCAATGTAACAATGGCACTATCCTCAAGCCGATATTGAAAGAGGCGCAGAAACGCGAGGTGGAGTTCTACGCGCGCGTGAACGGCTCGCGGGAGCCCGAGCTCGCGGAGCTTCGGGGCCGCATCCCCAAGTACTACGGGTGCCGCAAGTTCACGTACAACGGGCACGAGCAGGACTACATAATACTCGAAGACTTGACCGAGAGGATGTTGGAGCCCTGCATCATGGACGTCAAGATCGGTGAGTATGACACTGTGATAAATGCGTCCTCATTACCAACCTGTGATCAATATGGCGGGTTTATTCCTTCTTTTTTAAACGTTTGGATATAGAATAGAATACTCTTTATTGCACGTCACTATAAGAATTGTACAAACATAAAACAGGAAATAAAAAGTGTACATTGGGTGGTCTTATCCCAATATGCGATCTCTTCCGGACAAACTGGATGGATATACCTGCCGCCTTCCGCCATACCCAGGACCCGGTTGTATCGGATAGGCTTGCACCTAGTAAAATCACTCGTTTCGTTTCTCTCCTGCTGTTCTGGAGCCTCCGTACTATGTACTAATTTTTTTTTTTTTTCAATATAAAATATTGAAAAAAAAGAGAGACCGCCAATTCTAGAAAACAAAATCTATCAGGTTTCCCTCACTAGCGTATTATGCATGACAATAAATAGTATTATTGGAGGTAGAAAGCAAAAGTAGTAGCGAGGTGACTATGAGGGAATGTGACTGCTCATCATCAGGCAACACATATTTATTTACCCTTTCTTCTATATAAGAAGAACTTGTATTCGTTTTTCAGGCAAAAGGACATGGGATCCCTTGGCCACAGAGGAGAAGATAAAGAGCGAGCAAACGAAGTACGCCGCGTGCAAACAGCAGTACGGGTTCTGCATCCCCGGCTTCCAGGTGTACCGGATGAGCACCGGCAAGCTACACAAGTACAACAAGGACTACGGGAAGAGGCTCCAGGGACAAGCTGTCAGAGATGGTGAACACAACAGAATAGAATGAACTTTTTTGCACACCAGTCCACAACATTTTAGTAAATTTTACAGTCAAGTAAAGTGTACACAGGACGATTTTATCGCGAACTGCGATTTCTTCCAGACAACCTTCGTATGGACAGTATTTGTATAAATATAATGTGGCAGTAGTCATAATTCCACGATTAAATTTAAACAGATTAAAATAATTAATAATAATATCTCATCATCATCATCATTTCAGCCCGTAGCTGTCCACTGCTGAACAAAGGCCTCTCCAATCGAATTCCAGCGCGACCGGTCCATAGCCACCTGCATCCAGCGAGACCCAGCGATCCTCACCATAATATCTAAAACAAATAGTGCCAGACTCATAGAGTACACATACGTATACACAATTAATTAAAATACGTAAATTCATGGCACATAGACAGTATACCGAAAATTAAATAAAAAAATTTATAATTAAATATACAGTAAAATGATACATTATAAGTACTCTATTAATCATGTGTCCAACGTTACCGGCTCTTATAACATAAATACTAAATCAAATACTGCGGGCTGATCCTCGAAGTAAATGCCTGCGTTTCGATTCAGCCCGCATTACTACGACTGGTCGGTAGGGTATCCAAAGATTTTCTGGAAGAAAGTGTACATTGGGCAAGTGTAAGACCGCCCAATGTACACTTTCTTTTTACTTCAATAATTTTATATTGATGTGCAATAAAGAGTATCTATGACTGGTAATGCATCATTGCCGGGTATGCAGCCGTGGTTTCTAGACAGTTCTACTTATTTTCACTTTACTGCTATCCAGGCTTAAGTCGATGTGCTCCGAATTGAGTTAGTCTAATGTGATGGTTGGACTTCGGAACAGTAGGGGAACGTGGATTGTTTACGAGACCCTTATAATCGACGTTACAGACCCTAGGTGTTGCGGTATGGGACAGCGAGTACCGTTTGAGGTCTCCCTATAACCCTCCACAATCGTTACTACGACCAGTGTCATTTTGACACTTCCTGGAACTGTCAGTGTGTCCGGCCGAAGTTCCATCCTTCAGACATGAAAGCAAGGTCATATAAATGTATATGGTATATATGGTAAATGTATATGGTATGGTATAGAGGGTAGGTCGCAATGGGCGACCTACCCTCATTGCATAGTATCACACATCCTCAACAGATGACGCAACTCTTGAGTGACGACATACATTAGAAGTCTGGATCACTCTAATTAAGTTTGATAGCGATCTAGCGTATATACAACGTCCCAACATCTACCGTCGGGGCAGTGGCAGACCCCGCCAGAAATGACACCCGTCTGGTCTTCCCTTTTCCGATACTGCCACTCCTGACACACCTATAGATAGTGAATTCCTCGCATGATATTCAACGTCATAGTTAATCATAACCGCTGCTATATCATTACACCGTAAGTCTTAACAAATGATTCATGGTCACGTATCAACCACATCGATAAGTTACGACTCGCCGTAAAAATGGGTCTTCACGGAAGGAAATTTACTTATTATAACATACTTTCTGGCCACTGAGACAATTCTCCGCACCACGCGCAAATGCGTGACTGACTCTAGCGTTGGCGCCACAACACGCGCTGGCGCGTGATCGGCGTCGTAAGTGTTAAAGTATGGTGACACCCCTAACGCTTAAAGTTTTATTCTATTCAGCGGTACGGACGTACCTGAACGGTTCCCGTGCGAACCTGTGCCGCGCGCTGCTGCTGCAGTTCCTGTCAGAGCTGTGGAAGATCCAGAAGTGGAGCCGCCACCAGACAGTGCTGCGCCTCTACAGCACTTCGCTGCTGCTCGTGTACGACGCCGCGCGGCTCCGGGACTGCTGCGGCGAACTCGATGAGCTCACGTAAGCGCCGAGCACTCGGATCCCTTTCGTCCTCAAATCATATCTGCCGGTACAGCTGGTTTCGAGGACTGCCGCGGCCTGCTTCACTACGTAGTACCGTGCATCCTCAACAGATGGCGCGGCTCTGGAGTGACGGCATCAGATGTCTATGTCACGCGCATGAAGTGGAAAGCATAGTGCGGACGACCTCGACTAAGTGGACCGATGACCTGGTGAAAGTTGGGAGCAATCGATGGATATATCACAGGAAAGGTGCGATAACCGCTCGGTGTGGCGATTATTGGAGGAGGCCTATGTCCAGCAGTGGACGTCTGCGGGCTGATATGATGATAATGATGTATGGAGCCGCCTAACTAATATGAATCCTTGAGCTATTATTGGTGTAAATTCTGTTGTAACACAACTAAATTTAGGCTCATCCTATCTTTTTCTAATGCCAAACGCCAAAACGAGATAGCAACAATTATGTCGCTATTAGTTGTCTTGACACGTCAACATTAAGTTCTACATACAAATTTAGACGTGAACATGCCGATTAAAGATATGCAAAAACAACGCTTGTTGTGCCTTTTGACAGAAATGCAGGTGGGTACTCACTAAAAATCTTTGATGTATCATTTTGGCGTTTGCCTTTAGAAAAAGATTGCAGTGTTTAATCGGAGTCTGACACGCGGGTCGCCCTCGCGGCTTGCACTAATTCTTTGTATGATTTTCACCGAGACAGAAAATGTACTTAGATAAAAAGGCAGTTCTATTTAATAGTGTATTGGATTGTTTCAGCTCGCGGTTGAAGTGTCAAACAGCGACTCCACCGCGCCGCCGGTCCTTCCATTCGCTGCACAGCCCCACTACCGGCTCCAACTTCAGCGGACAAATCTCCTCTCAGGGGCCGGTCTACAACAAGGTGCAGCCAGTGTCTATCACTCCCATGACTTTAGTCCAGTCCACATTCACCCCGCCACCTCCCATCAACTCGCCCTGGACCGACGCTCTTAAACGTCTCAATCACAACCATTCCTTTGAACATAATTACGACGGTAAACTAAGCAAGATCAAAATGAACTACCGGGCCATGCTGGACCAGCTCGCTTACGACTCCCCCACACCAAACCCTTGGGGGACGGTCAAAATTATAGACTTCGCGCACGCCTTCTTCAACGAGGAGGAAGAAAGATCCGTGGACGATAATTTTAAGGAAGGCATAGACAATTTTGTCGAGATTTTAGAATGTTTTCTAAGAGAGACTGACGACCAAGTTTAGTGTTATTACATAGATAGCGCTAGTTGCAATTCGAGACCTGCCCCCCCTAGCCAAGTCGACTTTCGGCGATCGTTGACGCTAATAGAAAGGAAAAAAATGTATTGGAATGACATTTCAATTCGCCATATCACCCGTGACTTGTCGATTAGAAATGTCATTCCAAAACATTTTTTCGTTTCTATTAGTGTTAACGATTGTAGAAAGTCAACTTGGCACTTGTTAGTGAGTCACGGATTTCTTTGTCTATTTTTAAGAATACGAATATTTGATTGAGAAAAATATTTAATAATGAAATTTCAATGTTCATAGATTTTGTTTTGATAATCAATAAAACTAAAGAAAAAGGCCAAAAACTAGGCCAAAGGAGCCAGAGCCGCTAAAGAATTAGTCGTTGATAAATTCACGTTAAGTCTACTAACCCGCACTAGGCCAGCGTGGTGGACTACGGCCTAGTCTCCCTCTTAATCTGGGGAGGTCCGCGCTCCTGTTGTGGGGACGAATACGGGGGATGAAATTACGTTAATTGTCTGACAGTGATATTATTCTATAGCCGACAATTCGTACGACGAGCGATCGCCTACATACATTCATCAATAAAATTTGCTTGATTTGTATAGTGTACCTATATAATCGCGGATTGATGAATAGGCAACTTCGCACTTATCACTGCCGACCAGCCCAAATGCATTCCGATTAATGGGAATTATGTTTCTATGTTCTATTCAGAACAGCGAATTAAAAAGAACTTCCCAAACAAATTATTTACCAATTTATTGGCAATTTGGCTTTAAGCTAAGCTCTATACAATTATAATTTGATTTTATATTGTACTTGTCGCTTTTATTTGAAGAGGGTATTATATCTTTAAATTAATTTGCTATTCCGAATAGTTGCGAAATGCGTTTTGTGAAAGGCCTATGTCAGGGTTAAACCAAGTCAAAATATTATAGTACTTTAATAGATTTTTATTATTCCAAATAATAGTTTTTAATAATTGTTATATTGTTATAAATGTGAATGTATGTATGTAAATAAATCATTCTGCTCTACCTCGTTCTAAATATTTATTTATATGAAATCAGCCAAAAATTATTTCACCCAAATAAAAATTAACAATAAACTTAAAATTATACAATCGAATACGTAGGAGGCAAGCCGAACTAACGATTAAGCTATTCATACCAATTACAGTCGACGACTAGTCTATACCGACTACAGTCTGCATTTAAGTAGTCATTTAAACGCCTGCTGTCGGCAATTATGTAGTCTTTACTGACTACAGTCGGCAGTAAGCGCTTCACGAATTAGTCGGTAGATAAATACTTGTCGAATAGTCTGCAAATAAACACCGACATACAGCTGACGACTGCTGTACATACCGACTATAGTCCGAGACTAAATAGTCTATACCGACTATATAAACTACATAGCGGCCCACTAACAAAATATTGAGTCGGTTGCAGCCTATACATTAAACACACCATAATTATTGTAAGACAGTTTTTGAGGCCATTGCCAGACTACGTGGCAATCTCCGGCGGAATATCGGCAATTTTTAATTCAGTAGCTACAAACAGTCGACATTACTATGGAACCAATTGAAGCGAAGACAGATTGCCATTTAACACGGCACTGGCCTTGGGAATAAAATCACATTTATAGAATATATATGTACACATTGTTCTCGGCTACACATGCGATTTATTCCACAACTAGAAATTCTCATTACATAACCAAACACCGTTTCAAACAGTCCGGCACGATATCGTTATTTATAAAACGCGGCGACGTCGGTTTTCCATTTTACAATCTTACATCCAAAA
Organism: Thaumetopoea pityocampa; assembly: GCA_017165845.1. Taxonomy (NCBI): domain Eukaryota; kingdom Metazoa; phylum Arthropoda; class Insecta; order Lepidoptera; family Notodontidae; genus Thaumetopoea; species Thaumetopoea pityocampa. Next base: position 44,510 of record WUAW01003564.1, on the reverse strand, counting down.
ACTAAGAGATATTTTTTTTTAATTATGTCGTATAAACTTCAGGGGAATCTAAATATTTTTTTTTATATTAGAGGTGTACCGTACATTCCGATATCGGTATCGTATCGGGCTCGTTTCTAATCTTTTGCGCCACCGACTGCAAGCTGACCGGCTATCGACAAACAAATTGACGTTTCTCTTTTAATTTCTTCATAAACATACAATGTGTTACAACTTTACAAGTGAATCTGAATTTTACAGCGACCATTACAGTCGCTGTAAAATTTAGAAATATGCTAAATCGCTGACACATCTTATAAATACATAACACAATTACCAATTACTTAAGCTTTATATAAACAGTATGCGGAACAATTTTATAAGAGCCATATAACTAGAATATGTTATTATAAAAATATTTACAATTAGGCCATCGTTTAGAAAGAAAAAAACAAAGTTTGCTCTTCACCATTTATATTATTAAAATCTCTTAGTAAACTGCTTATATATAAGGATTATTAGTGTTTTTGGGTGATGCTCAAACTTTGTTTTTTTTTCTGTTGGGCGCACGCAGTAAGGGCTCCTTTCCATGCGGGCAGATTCTTCCCGACTCCGACTAAAAATCGGAACGTGTAAAGCCGGTAATGTATACAATCGATATATAAACATTAATTCTATATTTTACGAATAGAAGATTCGATTTGTGCCCATTATCAGTTTTGGCATGACCCGATTTTTTTAATGACGTCAGGTATAAATCGCCTTATGGAAATAAGCCCAACCCACAAAGTTTGTTTATACCAAAATTATCAACTACACATCTAAATTTAGGTCCTGCTGTGTTTTTCTAATGCCTAACGCCAAAACGAGATAGCAACAATTTTGGCGCTGTCAGTTTAGACACGTCAAAATTAAGTTCTACATACAAATTTAGACGTGACCTCGGAGCATGCCGATCACAAACGGCAAAAACGCAACGTTTGTTGTGACTTTTGACAGAATTGTAGGTTACTACTAGCTAAAAATGTTTGCTGTCTCGTTTTGGTGTTTGGCATTAGGAAAAGAGAAGAGCCGAAATTTAAATTGTATTACATCAGAATTGATACCATTATTGTGATATGGTCTATTTTGGTAAAACATAACCATGTGGTTGGTACATTTTTAGACTGAGTGCGTTTAATAACATAGTAGTTAAACCGTCAATATGTTTGGATAACCGGCCTCGACGACCAAGTAATTTTAAATAAAAAACTAACGTATTAAGCATCAATTAAACCTAGTGTTATGCAATTGTTTATACAACAACAACAAATCTAACCGGACGCTGTACACGAGATAAAAACAATACTTCTTAAACGAAAAGTGTCTATGATTAAAAAAAGGTGTCTATGATATAAGAAGGGAAAATGTCTATGGTAAAAAAAAAACAACAATAGAGCTGCCACTATCTTTATAATATGGTCAACGAAACTGAAATTAGCATTGAGAACTTTTTCCATAGAACGTGGTGGTAATAAATTCCTTAAGGTGTTTTCATTTCGATTTTTGGTTTTACCCAATCATTTGGGGATAACCATAATCTAACCATAATCCATAATAGAATCATATATCCAGTCTTAAAAATCCTTCAGCCTTTTGTTCACAAAAATTATACCAAAAACACTGAATATTGAATGTATTTACAAAAGGCATTGTAGTCTTTAACACTACTGAAACTTTTATAAACAGAATTACCAAATTTTTATGAATACTACTGCATTTTTAGTAGTATTTCAAAAATAATGATTGGCAGACTGATACCAAATCTGTCAAACTCCATAATCTAAAAAAAGAAGAATAAATAATAATTTTGATACGGAGACCCCTATTATTAATTTGATAAAATCCATGGTTTCATTTAAGTTACTATATAATTATGTAAAATTATTTACAAAATTTCACAAATTCATCCCTAAATTCAATTATTATAATAGTATTTACGCTATGAAATTTGTCACTTATATTGAAAGCTATAAGAATGATAAAGACAAAACACATGACAGTTAAACACTATTAGTAAAAATTCGTGAATTTCGGGTCGGAAATATTAGTAACTCAGAACCAAATTATAATAGAAAAATAATCTCGTGCCGCGCCGGCTTTGGATACCAAGTAAATAAGCGTGCAGAAACAGCGCCGCGGTGTAAAGCGTTACCAAATATACGATCTAGCAAAATTCACGCAAATTCTTGCAGCGGCTTGTACACAGTAATTTGAACACTAAGGGTCCGCGCCCACGAGCAACTTTTAATGTGACGTTTTGTCTCTATCGCTCTCTTCATCCAGATTCAGATGAGTGCAAACGAGCAACTACGACGCAACTTTTTCGCGATATTTGTGATGATTTCTCAGTGGCTGGCAACTTTTTAAAATAGTAGATTCTATAAAAATTGCTCGCCGACACTTCTCCTTTAGGCGCCATTGCATTTCAGACCCTACCAAACCTACAAATGATGAAGAGGGATAAAGTCTTTGCGGGGATAACAGCTGGTGGGAGCAGCCATTTAACTGACTGTTTTCAAGCATCGCTATCCGATGCCATATAGTTAATACAATGAAACTTGACAGTTAAACTTGCTTATTTTACAACATCGTGTACGCTGAACTGGCAACACCCTAACGGCGTGTTTCTATAGCGAGTAATTAATACATTTTTTTTTACTTTTTACGATTATTTATATAAAAAGACAACATAACACACGTGGCAGAGGATGTCCAGTGATTTTTATCACACACTAGCACTACCTCAGCCTATATTAACAAGTTCGACGTAACTAGGTTTAGGCCAATAGTATATCTAACTATATAGATATATCTATCATTAATGGACCGATTGCCTAATTTGATTTGCTGATAATTGGAGATGCAGGCGGCTTATAGGTGTGTGGCGTGGCGAACATTAGAGGCCGAATCGATATTATATATCAGAACGTGCGTGTGGACGTCATTAGTGGTAGACGGGATGCGTGAAAGGTAGAGAGTGATGAGAGAATGTTCGTTACATTTGTGATCACTGATCAGATAAACTCACCATGGAGGATCGTACGTTTGACGGTGTCCGTCCGGGGACGCGTGTAATATGAAGCGTGTCAGCTATGATTTAGAAAGTTCAACTTCTCATAGTCATCGCCCACTGGCGCGACTTAAAATTGCACGTCTGTCCTTGAAACAACGCTTTGCGCTCGGCACGCACTGCTCGCAGTGCGTACTCATGTAGTATGTCAGGGTTATCAAAGATCTGCCATTAGGCTGTTACATGGACCGATTCGCGGTGGAGAAAATCGTAGGCGACGCGTCGCGCCAGTGGGCAATAGTCCTTACATTGGCAAAACGCGTGCAGGGGGTGTGGGGATTTTTGTCAAATTTGAAACTTCAGTTAATATGAAGGTAAGATATCTATAGCTATATGTATACTATAATCAGTAGTTATGTAACTACTGATTATAGTGTTTGAAAATATGCGCCCGGTTAACACTAAAACTACTAAACCTACCATGACGGGGCCCTTTTAAAACTCTTTGAAAGAAGTTCTTGAAAATAACACTATCACTCTGCTTTTTAACTTTACTACTTTTATTAAAAAATAAAAGCATTTTTTAATATTGATTCCTCTCTTATTATTGTTTTCAGCGAGAAATATATTTATATATAATATGTTGAACACGGGTCATTTGGCCCGTTGTGGTAGAAATAGGTATATTTGAAATGTCGGTAGGTTTAGTATTAATGTGGAACATGGAACTATAATTTGCGGAGCTCATATGAATGGATCACGAGCGGTGAATGGTCCGTGGCGTCGTCAGACGCGTGCGCGGAGGGGCGATGGGTGCGCGTCGGCTGTGACCGCGCTATATCTCCGGCAGCTTGGGCGCCTGCACGCGCGGCGTGTCCGCGCGCAGCTGCCGGCGCGCGTGCGCGCGGTAGTCGTGCGGGCACGCATGCGCCTCAGGGTAGCGGTGCGGCGCGCAGTGCGCGGCGCCGCAGCGGCAGCGGTGCGTCGTGCACGCGCCCAGCCGCACGCGGCACACGCCGCACCGCACGCGCGACGAGCCCTGCACACACACACAATCCAACATCATCCCCATTCGTCCAGGAAAAACCTCATCATCATCATCATACCCAGTCCATATCGTCCCCACCACAGGAGCACAAACCTCCCCTGATCACAAGGAGGATGAGGCCGTAGTCCACCAGGACGTAGTGCGGGTTAGTAAACTTCACACACCCATACAGGCATGTAGGTTTCCTCCCTACTTGGTTGAGTACATTGATGTCTGATGATGATCGTATATGACTTTAAAAATAACTCAATGGTACAGGACCGGAATCGAATCCACGACCTTTCGATCATGAGTCGTGTCTATAAGCACTACAGCACCAATGTATCTACTACACATAATACGTACAGATAATTATATCGGAGTTCTCTGCTCACGTCTAATGAGGGACGACAATATACCAGGGGTGGCCAACTTGATTAGACCCAAGATGTGCTATTTACTGATGGAACCCTGTGCGGTCTACCGGATACATACTTCATGAAGTACTAAATAAATAACGTGATGGAACGGCGATTGAAAAACGATGCAGTTGGTTGGTTACGTTGCACGGTCTGTTCTGGGTATTTTTTACTTATAAATATTATCAGGTATATTAATCTTGTATGATTTTTGGCTCGCCACAATCGACTGGACGGACACTAACAGCCGCGACCGACCGGTCGACCACCCCTGCAATACAGCATGCAAGCGATAGAGAAAACAGCGATCGCTCTTTGACAAACATGGATATTGTGTAAACAACGTAAACTGACATCTTAAATTCCTTCCTCCTCAACCTTTGGTAGGGTTTTAAATATATTTCATTCAATTTTTTACTTTCCGGGCTATACCTGTAAATATTTATACCCATTGTATAACAGCAGTGTGATAAAATTATATCTCCATGTATCGATGTAAGTGCCTTTTGAACCAGCCCCCCTAGCCAAGTTGACATTCGACAATCGTTATCGCTAATAGAAACGAAATAATGTATTGGAATGACATTTGTAATCGATAAGTCACGAGTGACTTGTCGAATAGAAACGTCATTCCAATATTTTTTTTTTTATTTATTGGAATGACATTTCATGTAACGTGCCGCATTAATTAAGCCGGAATAGTACCTTTAAGACATTAAGTTTAATCAAAATCTACCCGTTGGTTTTTGCGGGAAGCCCGAACAAACAAACAAATAAACAAACAAACATCGACGGATCTGGCTTCAGAAGCCCTTAGTTATTAGTCGATCTGGTAGTTCGTTTTTAAATACCTTTGATTTTTGAAAATTTGCCATTTGACAATTTTATAATAGTATAGATAATCTATGAAGTATTAATAAAACATGTTTGCAGGGTTGTACCTGTGGCTTGGTTGGCTGCGCGTCGGCCCGCTCGTGCTGTGGCTCGAGCCGCTGTGGCTCGAGGCGCTGCGGCTCGAGGCGCTGCGCCGTGGGCGCTGGTGGCGGTGGCGCAGGCGCGAGATGTGCGGGCGCGGGGGGCGGCGGTGCCAGCTCGAGCCGCTCGTCGCTAAGGTGCAAATGCTCGCGGTTGCGGTGTCTACTCAATGCCGGCAGCATGCGCCTGCGCAGTCAACCACATTTTAGAATCTAACGTAAACTTTATAGTAGTTGTGAAACAATGCGAAAGTTAAAGCACAATATATGCGCACCGCATATATGCGGCATTCACTCGACGAACTGTGGGCACGGCCGCCACATATATGCGGCATCCACTCGACGACCTGTTGGCACGGCCGCCGCATATATGCGGTATCCACTCGACGAGCTTTGGGCACAGCCGCCGCATATATGCGGCATCCACTCGACCTGTGGGCACGGCCACCGCATATATGCGGCATCCACCCCACGCCTAGAGGTCGTGGTATCATTTTAAACTTTTTTCTTTCAAGTGGTTGATTTGCCCCAAATGGGACTTTTAAAATTTACTATAGCCACGGGTGCTCTACCGATTAAAATAGTTTCAAGTTAATACACCCATCTATTGTAAGACCTTACCAAATATACTTGTTACATTAGAGCAATGATTATTTTATTCAGCGCAATTATTATTTAAGACTTAGAACAACATATACATATAGAAACCGCGCACAAAGTGCATATTTCCGGTGCGAGATGCCGTTCAGTGACGGTAAATCAATAGATGAACGTCGTGTGAACGCGGTGGGAATGTATCCCCTACGGAGCAACTGTAGAGTCACCCTGACTGATTGATTGAGCAATAGCGTAATAAGGGATCAGTTCAAGTTGAAATATCGAGGAAGGAACGCTCCAACGGTTTGGTCATTTAGAAAGGATGTGTGAGAGTCGAATGAAGAAACGAATATACCGGGAAAATGCGATTGGAAATGTAGAAAGAGAGCGCCCAGGAAAAACCTGTCTTGATCCAATCAACAACTTGTTTCAAAAAGTTCAAATTACCCCTTAATCGACAAAATTATATGAAAAGATGTATGGTTGTGGATAAGGGGAGAGATATGTATCAGGATCGTGGTATGTGGTGAATTGTGGTCTCTGTCTAACCTTATGGGATACCGGCGTAAATGTATGTATATGATTTAAAGACGCTGGTGAACAGTCTCAATTTTATTCCGTAAATTGGTACATGTTCGTGCTATTTCTTCGTCGAAACGTATAACGCTACCTACATATCCACAACATAGAATTTATACACAACATTTCAAAATGTACTATGTTTTATAGACAATATTGGACAATATAAGCAATCCCCCAGCTGCTACCGTCTCTTCCTACTCCTTCCGAGATAGTAGTATCCTATAGTCCTTTTCCCAAATTCCATATTCCTTGCTCAATAGACCATTCCTATCTCACCTTCTTTCCTTTCCTCTCCATTAACCAGTGGCTGTTGCATCGATGGCTGCCTGACTACACCCAAGATGATAGTTATAACTAACCACTTTGGGAACTAAGGGTATAGATGGAGGTCGAACTCACCCAGTCCTCTTAAGTTTCTCGAGGTCGGAGGTGGAGGAGGAGAAGAGCGCGTCGCAGAGCGGCGGCTGGTGCGTGCGCGCGCGGTGCAGCGTAAGGCTGGAGGCCGAGTGCGAGTGCGGCGCGTGCAGCTGCGCGCGCGCGCCCACGCCCAGCGCGCGCCACCCGCGCGCCGCGCCGCCGCCCCCCACCACCGGGCCTGCGCCGGTAACAGCTCACGGTACGGTTAACGGGTAGAGAACAGTGTCAATTCTGATGTAACCCAAACTAAATTTAGTCTCTCCCTATCTTTTTCTAATGCCAAACAACAATACGAGACAGGAAACATTATTAGCGAGTACCAACGTACATTTCCGTCAAAAGGTACAAAAAATGTTGGGTCTTTTGCGTATCTTTCATCGGCATGTTCCGAGGTCACGTCTAAATTTGTATGTAGAACTAAATTTTGACGTGTCTAAATAAAACGCACAGCGCCATAATTGTTGCTGCCTAGTTTTGGCGTTTGACATTCGAAAAAGGAGAGCCTAAATTTATTGGGTTACAGCTAAATTTACACCAATACCCTTGGCGTTAAGTCCGCCTGTACATCCATAATGGAAGTGTAAATAAATGAAATATGTGGCCTCCAAAACAAGACAGTTCCTATATTAGAAAATAATCTAAGGAAACTTTAACAAACATAAAAATGACAAACGTATTTTAAAAAGTATTTTAAAGCCAAAAAGTATTTTAAAGCAATTTGATAGAAATTCCCAACTTCTTACTTGTACCTTTTTTTTGAAAATTTTTTATGTCCAAGACTACAGACCATATTAAGAAACTAATTCCAAATATTTCCGCTTTATTGACCAGGGTCTTGAGTTGACTTTTTAAATGTATAAAATGGTATGATATCATCACACTCTATTGTCACAAAAATTTTCCCTCATAATTCAACTAATACAAGCGCTCATTCGCAAGTCTTTTACTATGAAACCGATAGTAATATATCTATCTCCTGTTTGCGTATACGGACAGAAGTCATAACATGGCGTCTCTTAACACTCGTTGCCGAACACGCGCCAGCGCGTGATGTCGCACCAACGTTAAGAAGCCAATCATACGCCTAATAGTATTATTTTAACACATAATAATAATTGTTTTTACTTCTTTTCAACTATATTTGTTCATTCATTTCATCCTCACGTGAGCGGCAGTGAATGTTTTAAACGACCACTTACTCATTTATTTTCGTCCAGTTACTTTTAGGCAACTCATAGAATATATGCAGCGATAGAACCCTTTACAACTCACCATATTCAGCTGCAGGTATTGGGGCTAAATTCTTAGTGGCTAACTGCGTGGAATCCTGCCTCAAGTGACACTCTTCGCTGTCCAAACACTCTTCTATTATTGCTGCCTCGTCAGCCCTTGGCTCTCTCCTGCCCTTGACAAGTATGGACCCGGCTAAAGCATCAGACAATTTCAGTCTGTCACTATCCAACCCAGCATCTTGAACAGACTGGTCTGAATCAGTTCTCGTACCAATTGGAGGAAGTAGCGTATACCGATCGCTGAACGAGCAATCGTAATCATATCTTGTGTAGTTTCCGTCGTACAAAGGTGCGAACGTATCTTCGGCTTCGCTATAAGGGGTATACGTTCGGTGCTTAAAAGGCTCTGTGGATGCCTCGTCTAATAAACTAGGGACGGATAGTGTTTCTTCGCTTCTGGTCTTCTGAATCTCCACTTTGTCTCCTGAAAGCAATAATTTTAGTTAAACATCATGATCTTCATATAAGCCTACAGACGTCCACTGCTGGACATAGGCCATAGGTTTTTGTAGAAACCGTTAAGGTACGACAGCTCAAGTAAAAGTGCTTCTAACATTTGTGGTTTTTATATAAATATGTGATTGTTTCGGGATTTCCCATGTAATGGAAAACAGACATTCATGAGAGCGGAGCCGCGGGCAAAAGCTATATATATAGGTATAAAGCTATATATATAGGTTATATTATACTTTTGAGTCATATTTATATGTAAACAAACAATCCTTTAGTTTATTGTTAAAAATATTCTTTTTATTTATTTAAAAATTCCGTCAGTAGTATATAACTCGTTGAAAAAAATCCAACTTTTTGGGGTAACGTCTGTGCGCTGGCATTACACGCGTCAGCACACCAACGCAAACATGCACGAGCGTTCACTCACACTCGTACCAAAGAGTGGCTTCATAAATCGCGTCTGGACGTATAAATATAATCTAAGGACTGAGAGTTATTGATTAAATAAAGAATTGATTTGATTGAGTAGAGAAAATGTTGGCGAAGATTTTTATTGATTACTGACCAGGGCCGGCGTTGGCGCGCTGCAGCGAGAGCGACTCCATTCGCTGGCGCAGCTCCTGCATCTTGATCATGGTGACGGCGTTGTCGCGTAGGGAGCTGGCGGCGGCGCTGGACCACGCCCCTTCGCCCGCTAACTCCGCCTCCCGCTCCGCCGACGACACGGAACACCCCGCTGAATCTGTATATAACACTTTACATTATAATCTTACCCTTAACGGCACCAGGCCAGCGCGGTAGACTACGGCCTAATGCCCCTCCTGAATAGGGGCGGTCCGCGCCCCTGTAGTGGGGACGATACGGACTGTGGATGATGGGATAGTGATTATAAGCTTTATATTAATACCGGCGGCATAATAATAACGTCACTACATGTCTTCTCGTGGAGACTGTGATAACCAGATAAGGGCAACGGCAGCAGCGTTATTCTGGTATTCGATCAAAGTCCTCTGCGATCTCCGGTACGCCTGCCAAGCATGGAGATGGCAAATCCGTCCTTTTTAATGAGACCCAAATAAAGCGGTAAACTCACACGGGCCGGTGATAATGAATAAATTAAAAACGTACTTCTTACAATTTGATAGTAAACAATAATTCTGTAAAATACATATCGCTCATCCAATAGAACAATGACGTAATTGCAAAAAAGTTTAAATTTTATTCTGTGTTTAATTTGGGTGATTTGTTGTTTAATATGGATTTTTTATGAGTATGCTCAAATTATTAATAATAATCTATAAATAAATTATGAAAAATCATGATAATTGATTTGATTTAATAAATGGGTTTATACCCATTTTGTAAATCAAATCAATTATCAGAAGAAACGTTTCAGTTTAAAATTGGATTA
>WUAW01003564.1:22288-32387 GCA_017165845.1 Thaumetopoea pityocampa | reverse complement strand
TTAATATCTTTGATTACAAAATGACATTTAACAATTATATAATAGTATATATATATTATTGTTGACCAAAAGGTCATAGTCTTGCGTGCAAAACTGGTAGATAGATGCGATACCGAGGATAGGGATGACTATGAATCATCATCATCACCGTCACATAGCGAAGCCGCAGGATATAGCTAGTTCTATATGAACACTGAACGGCCCTGCTTTGTCACTTGATAACAACAGATCCCAGTTCGACAGATAAATAGTGATTCGTTCTCGCAAGGCTTGCGAGACTTGTAGAAAGTGTCTCGCAAGGCTTGCGAGACTTGTAGAAAGTGCAAGACTGGATATAAGAAAAAACAACACCAATACTAAAACCTAATTCACCGGTGCAAGAGCAAGACTGGATAAATCTCGCGCCAGTCTTGCATGGGCAACTCTAACATGGAAACGTAAAAACTAGCTCTACCCTTCGTTTGTCACGGAGTTCGCAGAAAATGTTAGTTGAATCGCAGGAGAACTTCTGTTGTCCATCATCCCGGTGCACCCCTCAGCCGAGTCTGGTAGCACCCACAGAAAGTGATGGAATGGTACTATCATATTATCATACCATATAGCAAAAACAAGACATTCCTCTTTATAGGCTACAATCATCATCATCATATCAGCCCACAGACGTCCACCGCTGGACGTAGGCCCCGTCTAATGGTCGCCACACAGAGCGGCTACGAGCCGCCTGCATCAATCGATTGCCCACGACCTTCTCCAAGTCATCGGTCCAATTATGTTTGGGGTCTACCGCATTACGCTTTCCGGTTGAAGGTCGCCACTCCAGCACTTTAGAGCCCCAAAGTCATCGGTTCTGCGAGCTATGTGCCCCGCCCACTGCCACTTCAGTTTTGCAATCCTTTGAGCCACGTCGGCGACTCTAGTTCTGCGGATTATCTCATTGCGGATTTTATCCCGTAGGGAAATAATTATAGGCTATCGCGGCATGGGCGTATATAGGGGGGCGGGGCGGAGAAGTGCCCACCCCAGTATGGCCTAGTGCCCACCCCGGGATGTTAAGTACCGATTCGAAACATTTAATTATTATATTTGTTAATGTATTGGTCGTTTAAGTTCATCTCATCGAATTTCAGGGGCGAAACAACCCTAGATACGCCAATGATCGCGTGATGTCAATTAAGTGCGAGCAGTAGTTAAACATTTGGTTTCAAGGTAAGGACTACTACCGACACTCATAAACGTCATTCCCCATGGACCAAACGTCAAATCCGAGGCGGGTGGCCCGCGAGCGAATGATTCACGCATATCTGGCCCAAAGCCAAGAGAAACCGTTTATTTCGTCACAGTGGACCGACTAATGCTTTTTCTTTAATAACATGAACACAAACAAATACAGATAGAATTATTCAACTGGGCATGGATGGCCAATTCTGAAAATATATTTAAAAACGAATCAGCCCCCCTAGCAAAGTTGACTTTCTGCAATCGTAAACGCTAATAGAAACGCACATTATGTATTGGAATGATATTTCTAATCGATAAGTCACCGTGATTTATCGATTAGAAATGTCATTCCAATATTTTTTGTTCTTTTCTACTAGTGTTAACGATTGTGGAAAGTCAACTTGGCGGTGGGGTGGGGGGGGGTCGCGATAAAGGCTAAATTTGTATATTTAGTGAAAACAAGTCAATTTTTCGTGTTGGGAAACGTATTTAGATAATTATGAAAAAAAAAACTCAGCTTGTATTATCCTATAGAGGCAATATCTGGCCTAATGCTGGCAGTAGTGTAAGAGGGCTGATGCCGAACACTACTGGGCCAATACAAAAGATCCCACAGGGTAAATAAGAACTTTTTAGACCATATATTTATTTACAAATAAGTACCGGCAGTCTACTGTTGTGGTATTTGTGTGTACCATCAGTTCCATATAAAAATATAGATAAAATATTAATTCTCTTTATCACCTAAATTACAAAATATGTATTAAAAGCATTTAGTCTGGTAAAACATTTACTGGTACCAGAGTCTCGAAAGGGTTAAGTCGAGTTTACATGAACTCCAGAATTGTACCAATAAATCAATAACGATTACACGATGGTCCGTTTGTGCGAATGCGCAACATATCTCATCTTATTGACCGTCTTGGCACCGCATCAAAATCGACGCAGTAAAATATGAATCCTATCGGGCCGGTTGCGGATATCGGCCGTGTGACCACACCTTTACGTTCTAAATATAATAACAGATGTTTGCGAATGTTTACGACGCTAAAAGTTTTATTTGCTGAAGGTCGTTGATGCGCGAGTTATTTTTTGTCCCCCGCTCCAAATGTATTGTTGCTACTCGGCGGATTTACGCTCATGGTCCAAAATTATGCATGTAAATAAATACTATACAACTCTAGGAGCGGTGACCTTACAGCACTTCACTAATGCAAATCCTGCACCAGTTTTTTCGGCAATCTACTACCATTACAAAATTGTTAAATGTCAAATTCTCCAAAATCAGAGATATTTAAAAACAAACTGCTCAGATCGACTAATTAGGGGCTTCTGAAACCAAATCCGTCGATGTTTGTTTGGGCTTCAGGCAAAAACAACTTTCGCACATAATTGGTTCCTGAAAGTGTGTGCGAATGTTGAAATGTTCGAAGGTAGAGAGATGTAAAAAATATGCACCAAAAACTGTGTTTTAAAATATTCATTTATTAATATGTATACATAACGAGATAAAGAGCGTGCACTTTCAGGTGTTTATTTTATAAACCCGTCAAGAGTTAGTCGAATACCACTCCTTTTGTAGCGAATTGTGCGAAAGTCGAGGGCCGCCTGTATTTCGACTTAAATACAAAATCGGTTCAGTGTACATAGATAAATTGACGATACAGCTTAATCCCTATTTTAGTAGCCGCCGTTAAGGTACGAGAGGTCAAGTAAAAGTAGTTCTTAGGCTTTTTATATAAAACATAATAGACACGAAATAGATAGTGTATATTGGGCTGTCTTATCGCAATATGGAATCTCTTACAGACAACCTTTGGGTGGAAAGATTAACAAAATATTACAAGATGTAACATTTTTATAGACGGTGTTAGAGAGGATCAAGTAAATGAGTTTGTGTACCTGGGAACTAGGGTTTTAAGAAATGGAAGGTGTGATAGTGATATTGAAAAGAGAGTGACTGCAGGTTATCAAGTGAATGGTGCCCTGAATCCCGCAATAAATAGTCAGTCAGTCTCATAAAAGGCATTGTACCACACTTATGTACGGCTCTGAATTGTGGGTATTCACATTTATACCATATGGTATAATTGTGAAGTGCATAAGGCCACTTGTTTGGTTCTAAAGGTATCATGTTTGAGTGTGGGACTCAATCATGATACCTTCGGCGTCGGCGATTCGAAGTCGGTAAGATGCTAATTTAGACATAGCTGATGCCGCTTTGAAATTTCTTATAAAACAACTGTCTAGCAAAAACCCAGCACTTGCGAAAAAAATGAAAATATCCTTAGTGGAACTTATAAAGTGATGATTTAACTGGTGTGTTGAATTATTTACAAAATCCATGAAAATATGAAAATTAGTTAATATCGGATTTGGAACGGCATGACCTATTTCCAGTTCCTACACAGGCTTTAGTGAGAAAACAAATAAAGAATATTGCTAAAAACTTAATAGTAGAGATGATACAGAAGAAGAAGAAAGGTCAGGATCACAAACAGAAACAGATGATGAGCTATGGCCAGAAATCTCCCAACTCCAATTTATATTAAAGGAGAAGTTACATCTGGAAATTGTTAAGCGTATGAAATCCCCAGACCCTGAAGTACAAGTACAAAATGAATCGGGGTTGGCAAATAGTATTAGATGTGAAATGAGCCTGTTCAAAAATGGAGGAGTTCGTGGATACCACATAGAAACATATAAGTATCTGTGATCTATTCCTCCAACCAGTATAGAACCTGAGTGAGCGTTTTCAGCTGCTCTTATGTTGACAATAAATTATGAAGGAGGCTTGGAAGTCAAACATTGGATGCTTTATATGTCTGCGATTGTATTTTCGAAATTCTAAATAGTTTTTTGTGTTGTCTTTTTGATTTTTTGCAAATCTTTTTTGTTTTGTCTATTTCCTTAGTTCCCAAAGTGGTCCTGGTGGACCCCCAGGGGTCCACGGGAGACTCGACGGGGGTCTACATTGGCGTACGCAAATTTCCATAATTAGATTTTTCTTCAGATTTTTTGTCGAGTTTTGGGAATATAGTAAAAATGTAGCTGCAAGGGGCCCACCAGAACCAACTAAATTTTGAAAGAGTTATAAAAGTCTGGAAACCTCTGGTCTATTTTCTTTCCTTACTATATTGTGATTTGTGTTGTGCAACAATATTAAAAACATTTTTAAGAAATTACTCATTTTGTTTCTTCTTTTGAGCCCAATTAGAAACCACATAGTCTAATCCCGGGATCCCGGGATTTTGATGAGTTTGATTGATTTGAATGTTTGATTGAAAAACATGCTCGGGATTGTATTCTCTGGGTATAGAGCAACACTATTATCACATCAGTTAATTCTACCTACTGCATTTTGTTACCATACCACATACCATCTGGTCCAAATTCAATCATTTCATCCACGCAAGTAATTTATTCAAGAAATCCTAAAAAATTATGCTATTGATATTTATAGTTCAACTTTAAATTTTCACTTAGAGAACATAACTATATGTGGTATACCTGAATTCAAGTCAAGAGACTTAATATGATTTAAAAATATGCAGATTCATTTATGTTTATATTTCAAGATTATAATAATAAGAAGATATGAATATGTAAGTAGACCAAACTGATTTACACACTTAGAGAAATCCATTTGATTACATTTATTTTTAGGAAACAGATGAGGGTTATTTTAGAGAGAATCAATGTAGGGAAATTAATTTCATAGCCAAATAAATGTAATCAGTATATCTTATACTGGTAACATTTCAATTTGTTTGGCAGTAGTACTAGATCCATGTTATATCATTTTATATATAGTATTATCATCATCATCACAATCAAACCATAGAAGCCCACTGCTGTCACAGGCCTCCTGCTTAAAAAGGAGCGATTTTTACTATAAACTCCACACTTGACAGTTATCTTAGAAATTTCTGTAAATTTTTACTGAATAACAGAATAACACTGCTGCCCATTATCCTGGAGCATCCCTTAGCTGGTTCGCACAGCATCCACCAGAAGAGATGGAGTGATACTATTATTATACAGGTGCCACACAGCCGCATGTAGTATACCCATGACAATATCTGCACAACATCACAATAGACTTGGAGCAGTTAGAAGATATTGGAATAAAATTATGTCTACCATTAGGAAAAAAATACTGTAATAGATTTTATTAAGATTTTTGATAATTATGTAGACTGCAGGTACATTGGTGGAGTAGTGGTTATAGACATTGTTCATGATCGAAAGAACACGGATTCGATCCCAGTCCCATACCACTGAGTTATATCTAATTCATGTATGGTCTACATTTTAGACACCAATGTACTTAACAGAGAAGGAAAACTTTATGAAAAAACATGCATGCCTGCATGGGTGTGTGAAGTCTACCAATCCACACTAGGCCAGTGTGGTAGACTATGGCATAATTCCCCTGGTGATCAGGGGAGGTCCATGCCCCTGTAGTGGGGATGAATATGGACTGGGGATGATGATGATAAAGTAGACTGCTATACATTTGGATCCAAAGGTGCAAACCAAGCATGGTAGTGTGAATCCTATGATGTTTGGCTTCAGGACAGCAGGGGGGTGCTGAGTGATTTTATTGGATAAGATCCCCACATATCTGACTTGTCTGAGTATGTGATAAGCATTTCTACTTATTAAAAGTGAGTTACAATGTTATTGCATAGGGGTTTCAATCTGTAGCTGCCTCCCAGCTATATCTCATGTAATAACAGCAGCCTCCTTTTCAGGTTAGCCTTCGATAATGCTACCCTAGCATTAAAAATGATTTAGTTTTTGTTGGAGTTCTGACAGTAGTAAAAAATAGTAGTTAACACATTTTATGGTACAGATGTATCACACAGTATGTACACATGTATTACACAGGATCTTATAATATCATAGGATCTCAAGGTAGTCTAGAAGAGATTAATATCTATAATGTGACTATGAAACAAACAATAATTTAATTAACCTGTTTTCAAACATAGGGACATAGAAAAGAAGACATATTACATAGATGACCCACTGTTTTGCCAGAGGCTTACAAATCATTTATGCCATTGCATAATTCTGTCAGAAGTAATTGAATTTAAATGAACTTGTTAATCAATCAGTAAAATTGTTAATGCTTATTATGCTTATACCTATAGTTATTCAATATTTTATATGCATTATATGTGATCTTAATGCAGTTATATATTGACTGAAACATAATTGATTCTTGTATAATAATACAAGTTATAAAATACACAGTTTATATATGTAATAAACAATATGTTTTTAGGTATATTGGTATGCAATAAAGAGTACTATCTATGTTATCTCACGGCAATATTACTTTCTTGGAAATTGATGTTGGTGCTAAGAATTCCAAGTATGGTAATTTTTTAAAAACTTACAAACAATACAATAAACGATACAATATAAAGTACAATTGAGATAATAGTTAATAACATGTCACTGCACATATTCCAGAAACTTAATAAACATTTAAATGATCAATCAATGTTGCACTCATAAACTACCCTATGATAATGTGGTTTAAAGTCCACAATAATGTTTCCATCCTTCTGGTATCTTCTATGACTCTAATTAGATTACAATATGTTGTTTATTTATGGGTATGGCCCAAATTTATTTTTTAAACTATATACCTATTTATCAGGCAATAATCTTTTACGTCGTACAAGCACCGCGACATACTTTGTCGAGCGCATGACGCATGAAACAGCCTGCTTTGTTAAACAACGATAAATTGTGTAATAGCAAACTCACCTTCAACCCTGAATATCTTTGATTTAATGGCAAGTATGGTGTCTGTCGGCAGCACGGTCATTTCGAACGCTGTGCCCGTAAGGGTTTCAACCAGAACTTCCATTGTAGGCTGACTCGGACCTTCATCCTGGAAACCTTTCGATCTGTTCGACAGTCTCTCAGGGCATCCATGTTGTGACATTTCACACGCGGTATACCTACGACAGTTACTATCTGCACAACATCGCAATACACAGAAATGTTTTCACAAACGCGAATTAAAGCTTTTTACAATACACTCGGAACAATCACAAAATGACGGAATAAAGTTACGTCGATTGTTAGGAACTGAAATCTGACATAATTTACGTTGGTGTTCTGATATTAGGAATTAGGTAAAACAGTGAATTTATTTAAATATAGTAGTAGTACTATCTTGTAACTAAAATAATATTACAACGAATTAAATTCTTCGTGACAGCCTAAGACGATTATTTTTTTTCTGTTGACTTATGGAGAATGGTACGAATGAGTCATTTGGTCATTCATAACGTGGAAGTTTATCTTGTCAGTGGGTTTTATACTTTGTTTTTTTAATTTGTTAGAAAAATTATATTATTTCCAATTTCTATCTATCTAAAGTCCAAATTATTTCAGCACTATTTAAGATAGCAAAGTAAATGTTTGGAAATATATTTTTGCCTGCTTTTTAAAACGCCTTTTGGAAGCAGTGGCGGCGAAAACTTCCAAAGATTAAAGGAGTCAGGGACTTTAAACCAATTAAAAAACAAAATAACAGGAAGTCGTTCAATGTCATCAGATCGTTCAGTTGTCTATAGTCAAAACGCAAGTAGCTCTTTTTCGTCGGTCTTCGTTTATCAAATCGGAGGTTAGAAATATGGTGCGTAGTTTTCTCGAAATAAATATATGCAATATCAATTAAATTTATTTTAAACGAACTGTATTATGTGACATAGTTTTATTTATTAATAAAGTTTTGTACAAGTACTATTCTGGAGAGGCACGCGTCATCGTTGTTATAAACGAACATGTGGCTTCAGTTTCTGCTGATTTTCGTTTTCAGACGCGTAAACGCCGCAACGGAGGACGCGCTAAGCATGGACGTGGCCACGTGAAGGCTGTAAGGTGTACGAACTGTGCTCGATGCGTGCCAAAGGACAAAGCTATCAAGAAATTCGTGATCAGGAATATAGTTGAAGCGGCTGCCGTCAGAGATATCAACGAAGCTTCAGTATATGCATGTAAGAATATACCTTTAATATCTTTATTGGTCTGTTAAAATTCTCATAAATTGAGTGTTGCCATATTGAGATCACTTGATGTTACTTGACTCACCGAATAACCCTACTACTCACCTAAGATAAAAAATTATTTGTTATTTTTATAAAATAGGTCGTTAATGATTTATTGACTTGAAATATATTTTAATTGATAGAGGACCCATAGCTATTATAAATTTTAAAAGCTGATCTTTAAATTCTTTTTTCTCAAAATTGCTTAATTTGCCCCAAATAGGACTTAAAATTTACTACAGCTGGGAGTACTCTAAAGATTAAAATTATTTCAAATTAATATACCTACAAGGACCTATTGTAAAAAATTACCAATTGTTTTGTCATTGCTTGCTATCGTAAATTTTACATCTTTTAAATTCATCTTATTTTCCTATACAGAGATTAGATTGGACACAATGTTTTATTGGTTCTGTGTTTGGTAATTTTTTACATTAGGTCAGCCCAGGATTATTGACTTAAAATAGATTTTATTTGATAGAGCACCCAAGGCTATAGTAAATTTTAAGTCCCATCTGGTGCAATTCGATCACTTGACAAAAAATATTAAAATTATTAAAATCATATTGTAATTGAAGTTGCTATTGTGACTATGTTTATTGTAGTACTTATGATTTTACTGTAATTTCTTTGCTAACAAAAAATATACAACCGAATTCACTAAATTTCACTATGTACTTATGTAATTTAAAGTACAAATGTAGTATTGTTTCTTACAAAAATTATTGACACTTGTTAGTTTTAAGTATTTTAGAATGCTTTGGTTATTGCATCATACACTTTAATGATGCTGCTCAAATTGTTTAATTGAGAATCAATTATTAAATTGGGTAAAGGTCACACCTAGGACGAAAGAAATGGAGGCACGCAGATGAAAGAAATAAGTGGTATATTTATTAGAATTAAGTTGGTATTTTGTGTAAAATATGTTAGTTACCTTACAAAAATTGTAATTTTATATGAATATTTAACTTTAAATTTTGATCTCCCCTAAAAAAACAGAAAATGAGTACAGTGTTATTGCATGGAGGTGCCCTATTATTTCAAAGGGGTAATCAAGTTGGGAATGGTGGCCAGCCTAGATTGTTGGTATGTAAATGAGGAGACCTATGCTCAGCAGTGAGTACCTTAGTATTAAAATGATGATGGTGATTTTAATTATATTGGGTCTGCCATATATGTATGTTAATTATTTAAAAACTTTGTTTTTTTGTTCTACAGCATTCCAGCTTCCCAAGCTGTACGCTAAGCTTCACTACTGTGTCTCCTGTGCTATTCACAGCAAAGTGGTGCGGAACAGGTCGAAGAAGGACAGGAGAATCCGTACTCCACCTAAGAGCAACTTCCCTAGGGATATGCAGCGGCCACAGAATGTGCAGAGAAAGTGAATATTAATCTTTAATATAATATAAAAAAATAATTTTGTTGTTTTATTTAACTACTAGGCAAAATAGTGGAAACGACTTTATATTGACAATGTTTTTGACATTTTGCTTATTATTCTATGAGACTTAAAACCTAATATAAGATAATGCTAACACATGCACTCTGCACACATTGATTGCGAAGAGCATACTGAGCTGCTGTGATAATCAAAAATGCAAGTTGACAATTTTCACATATTACATAGGTAAACAAATTTAATGATGCCGATTCTAAATTGAGTCGTCTGTTTATTTTCAATCGAAATATAACGAAAATTGACTAAATTAAGAGTTGAAAGTAACGTTAGCGGCAGCGTCCGACAGTAACGTCAGCCGCAGCGTCCGACAGTAATATCAGCGGCAGCATCGGACAGTAACATC
>WUAW01003564.1:168-18283 GCA_017165845.1 Thaumetopoea pityocampa | reverse complement strand
TGAAAGATATGAAGTGTGGACTAAGTATGGATGATTTACTTGTCAAATGTCTCTTATATGCTGATGATCAAATATTACTTGCATCGTCGGCACGAGAGTTACAAGACACGTTAAATGTAATGAATGAGGCTTACAAGGAGAAAGGAATGAAAATTAATGTGTGTAAAACGAAAGTATTGGTGATCGAAAGAGAGGAAAATGTTACAAGATGTGACATTCTTGTAGATGGTATTAGAGTAGATCAAATAAATGAGTTTGTATACCTGGGAACTATTATCTCAAGAAATGGAAGGTGTGATAGTGATATTGAAAGGAGAGTGACTGCGGGTAATAAAGTGAATGGTGCCCAGCACTTATGATGAGTAGTCAGTCGGACTCACAAAAGGCTCGTCTTGCTATTCACAATGGTGTATTTGTGCCTACACTTATGTACAAAAGAAGAACGAAAGTCGCGTGAATGCGGTGGAAATGCGTTCCCTGCGGAGTATCTGTGGAGTCACCCTGAGTGATCGTTTGAGGAATAGCATGATAAGGGATCGGTGTAAGTTGAAGTATGATGTGGTGACAAGGATCGAGAAAGGAATGCTCCAATGGTTTGGTCATTTAGAAAGAATGAGTGAGATTCGATTGACGAAACGAATATACCGGGCAAATATTAGTGGAAGTGTCGGAAGAGGGCGCCCAGGTAAAGCTTACTTTAACCATATCAACAACTTGTTCCAAAAATGCCAAGTTCGTAGCACTCTTAATTGACGAAAGTGTATGAGAAGATGCATGGATGTGGATGAGGTGAGAGGTGTGTCAGGATCGTAGTATGTGGTAAACTGTGGTCTCTGCCTCCCCTTATGGGATACCGGCGTGATGTATGTAAAAAAATTGAAGTGCAGGTTTCCTCATGACATTTCCCTTTACTATTAAAATTATTAATGGTGACGATTCTGTTGTAACAGAAGTAAATTTAATCTAATGTCAAACGCCAAAACGAGATAGCTACAATTTTGGTGCTGTCAATTTCGTTCAGAAACGTCAAAATTAAAAGATTTAGACGTGATTTCGGAACACACGAACTAAAGTTACGCAAAACGCAATATTTTTGAACCGTTTGACAGAAACGTAGATCGGTGCTCACTATAAATGTTTGCTATCTCGTTTTGGCGTTTGACGTTAGAGAAAGATAGGGAGGGACCAATTTTAGTTCTGTTATAACAGAATCGGCACCAATAGTAACCAGTAAATGTGATAAATTTATCAGTTTAACCTTGTGTATTGGTTAGTATATAAAAATCTCGTGTCACGGTGTTTGTGGTCGAAATACTCCGAAACGGCTCGACCGACTTTTATGATTTTTTTATATGTATATTTGCTAGGTATGAGAATAGGTTGTAAAATATATTTCATACCACTAGGTGATCAGGATGTCCCCGTCCAGAGAATCTATATGACAGAACAACGTTTGCCGGGTCAGCTAGTTATTAATAATATTCAATTATATTGTGACATACTAACCTATTCATACATTGGTTAGGTTCCTTGCCCCACCAATATTAAAAAAAGTGCTTTTGTTTAGATTTTGAAAAGGTCCTTTTGTCTTAATAAAAAAAAGATAGCTGGGCAAAATTAATTGAATGATTATATTATATTGAACATTAAAACAATAAAACTACAGGAAATTAGTTGGTAATGAGTTGTTAAGTTATCATGGACCTTTGATTTTGTAGATTGTCTGAGGCAATTTGATCATGGTTGGCTTCTCATTACTTTCGAGTGCCTGCTTTAGGTTTTTCTCAAATACTTTCTTGGCATCACAGAATCCTTGCTTTGTTTTACCAAAGGAGTTTGGTCCAGCTGATGTAGGCGTTTCCCTGCAAATTAGTTTTTGTTTTTAATTTATAATAAAGAATAGTCTTTACCAGAAGGATGAAGATGTTTTTGACAGAAGTGTAGTTATTGTTAGTATATCATTACCATTAACTGGGCAAGACACAGGCCTCCATGAATTTTTGACCCTATCTCGTAGGGTCCAAATGTAGGCTTTTGTACGGCTCCTGGAGTATTAAGCTTTAGTCCTCTTTTACACAAGTAGTTCAAATAAGGCCTATATTAGAGCGTGTGTTTGTCTGTGAGTGGGTGTACGGGGGTGCGTGAGTTCATTTCAATGTGTGGATGTGTGCGTGCGTGCGTTTATGTGTGCGTGTGTGTGCGTGCGTTTATGTGTGCGTGCATTTATGTGTGTGCGCGTGCGTGCGTGCGTGTGCGCGTGCGTGCGTGCGTGTGTGTGTGCGCGTGCGTGCGCGTGTGTGCGCGTACGTGCGTTTGTGTGTGTGCGCGTGCGTGCGTGCGTTTATGTGTGTGCGCGTGCGTGCGTTTGTGTGTGTGCGCGTGCGTGCGTTTGTGTGTGTGCGCGTGCGTGCGTTTGTGTGTGTGCGCGTGCGTGCGTTTGTGTGTGTGCGCGTGCGTGCGTTTGTATGTGTGCGCGTGCGTGCGTTTGTGTGTGTGCGCGTGCGTGCGTACGTGTGTGTACGTGCACTTACGTGCTTACGCGTGTGAGTGCGTGCACACGTGCGTGTGCGTGTATGTGATATAGTGTAAGTATTGGTATAGATTATAAAATCAAAATATGGGTAAATTTGTAATTGTATATGCAGATTTACCTGCCAATATTTCTCATCCTCATACGAGCTTCAGCAGGCATCTCCTCAGGCTCGTCATCATCATCATCATCAGTGTTGAATACCGAGGCTACATTTGGTTTAGGTACTGCTGCCTTAGCTGGGCCACCAATGTTCATCTTGATAGGGGCTTTTGGTTTATTGAACCCAATTGAGATTTTTGTGATGCGTGGAGGCGGCGGTGGTGGCGGTACATCTTCAATGAAATTCTTTTGATCAGAGGAAGTAGCTCTTGATTTCTCTATAAAAAACACAACCAAGTTGCCTATCATTATACTTTACTGTATAAATCTGTGGTATTAAGGAAAAAGGGTATGAGTCGTGTTGAAGAAAGGCCAGGTTAGAAGTACCCACAACTGACGAGCATGTATGAAAGCGTTGATGAAAGTAGAAGAAGCGAAAAATGTATGTCAGGTTCGTAGCAAGTGGAAAGAAGTGGTCTCTGCCTACCCCAGCGGGAAAAAGGCGTGACTGTATGTATGTATGTTTGAGTTATTTATAAACAACTGATGATAGAGTGAAGTTATGAGATGACTACAACTTATTTTACCTTTTCAATTTATGAAATGGCACAATTTGTATAAATACAAATTTGTATAAATACAGTAGAATAAAATAAATTACAGTAACTCATATTTTACCCCATACACGTCGATATTTTAAACCCATGTGTGTAAAAATGTTTTTTAAAAATTTATCGATTTATCCCCTTTTTCTTTGACACCACAGAAATGTGAAGTAGGATTGTCTATTTGCCGAGGTATTTTAATCTTACTGTAACTAATCTGATTAAATAATCAGATTAGTTAGTTAAGAACAAATAGGAACATGTTTATCCAATTCATAAACATAATTGTCTGCTTTTATAAAAAATATTACAGCAACAAACATTATATTCTGCAATTTGACCTTGGTTAAAATATATTGGGTACTTTTGACAAATTAATGTAATCATAATGATTATTCACTCTCAAGGTCTCACTTCTAATTTGTGCATTTTTGTCTCACAAATGATAGATTAGTTGTTTATATAAAATATTATTAATTTTATATAACTATATAACTTCATTACTGACATACACCTGGATTCTCAATAAGAAATAGACTGCCTGAGCTATACGCAATGGAGTTCAATTATTCATTTCGCTCATCTAATAGAACAATGACGTAATTAAATTTTTGCAATTTATCAGAAGAAGCGTTTCAGTTTAAAATTGGATTATACCCATTCTGTAAATCATATCGATTATCAAGATTTTTTTCATAATTTATTTATAGATTATTATTAATAATTTGAGCATTCTCGAAAAAAAAGCCATATTAAACAACAAATCATCCAAATTAAACACAAAATAAAATTTTAACTTTTTTGCTATTACGTCATTCTATTGGATGAGCGATTTATCCATTTAACAAATATAGGTACATGGAAAAGAAACAATTTATGTAATACAGTAGCAATTAACTATGTTTGTCACCATGGTCGTCTTTGTGGGCAATGAGCTATTCCACAGGACAAGAGTCAAAGGTGTTTAAAAAAAACTGAGCCTCAATTTATTTTTTAATGAAATCAGCATAATTTTTGCTGGAGGATTGACTTATTCACTATTTTAGATTATGGAAAATCATGGAATACTTCAAATAATATATAATAAGGAATCATAATTTTGAAGTTGCGAGACTTGGGCCAATTGATCACTATTATTTATGTAGTAATTTTACCCATGACATCTATTAGATAGTTTAACAAATATAAGCTTTGGGCATTTCTCAAAACATTGATGTATTTAATGCCATTTCACAACATCCATAGCTTAATTCCATTGCTCTTTAAAGTGATGATATGTCAATCAATAATATTTGTAAAATTGTCAGTCCATGCTTAAATATATTATTATTCAATATAATCTCACCAGGTACCTTACCTTTTTATATAATGCCACCATTAGAAAAAAGAACGTAATACTAATACTTTTTCAGATATATATATATAGAATAAATACTAATATTTTTTCAGAAAACAAATTATTCACATATTTAGAAGCAATAATACAAAATGGTGTATCAGTCTATATTTTTTTATTTATTTTATGGGAATCGTCAGATATGTCCTTTCATCTTAAGATGGCAGTATAATTATGTTCCTTGTCATACTGAATACAATTTTCTTTATGTAGATTTATATTTAATGGCATTAAATAGCATGGCACACATTTAATGACATGGCACATAGATCACAGAATGGATGCACATTGGGGTACTAATATGCAAGAGTTGCGACACCAAACTGGAAAGTGTAATGTGGGTAAACCCCCAACTAGGTGGACCAATGGTGAAGGTCATGGGCAACTGATGGATACAGGTGGCTCTTAGCCGCTCAGTGTGGTGATCATTAGAGGCCTATGTTCCACAATTGATGTCTGTGGTCTGATATGATAATGACATTTAATGGGACATAACAGATGTTTGTTTTGTTACTTAGTTATACAATACAGAAGAATGTGCAAGCCTATCCAGTCTTAATGCTATGAAGTATTACCTGTTTTTAAAACTCTTAATTTAGTAGTTTTAGGACTAGTCTAGATGTAAATAGTGAATCTCATTGTTAGTTGATATCAATATGTTGGGTAGGACACTTATTAACCTTTCAAATACTTTACAATGTTACTTCACTCTGGCATTTGCAAACCAGTTAGATTCTATTGTTATTGCAGAGGACATGACTGTAAAGCAAATTCTGATGACATCCAACTGTCTGGCATCATCTGTCTAAGCCTCCACAGTCCCTGCTGTGATCAATGTCATCAAGACCCACTATTTTATTTGGATATCATTTAAATGATGTCCACAAATTTTGAGGTTATGTTCTCATTAGTGGTCTCTCAAGAATGGGAATGAAGTTACTTATATACAAATTTTATGAAATTGTTTACATGTACCATCTCTATCCCACCTAGAACATCAATATCCTCGAGCATACTTAAAGTATGCAAATTTTGCCATGCATACAATATCTGTTGTTACCACCAAGATTTTGTTTAAAATAAATTATTATTTTTGTCTGTTCTTCTTCATCTAGCACTACTGGAATAGTTTCCAATTAATTTTTTTAAATAAAGACATGATGTGTGCACAATAAACCACTGGAATACATTACACCAATTTCCTTAATATGAGAGAACATGAGTAATATGCCCGCCTATGGACAGACCTGTACACCAGGTGATTCAGAGCTCGAAGGGCCTTGACCCAAAAATGTGTGATCAGCCCTTTACTATCCAGAAACCATAGAAACGTTAGCGTTACAAGTGCCTCACCTCTGTAATCTCTTCGCTCCTTATCTCTGCTACTGGATGTTCTATCTGGAGAATAATGACGACTGTCGACCGGTGATGTCCGTCTTGGTGATCGCGATCGGGACTTCCTCTCTCGACTACCGTATCTTTCCGTGCACGTCCTAGAATCATCACGCGTGGATCGAGACGACCCTGCCAATGCGAAAACACTGGCAAAGATAAATAAAAATACACATATAAATAGGCTATCGCTTAAAGTTAGCCTTTGAAAAATAATCCTCAAAGCGTAATTAAATATTTGCTTCACGTCATTTCAATACCTTTGCTGTAGTCGTGATAACGTCCGCTCATTGTCGTTATTATTATGTGCAGTTCGCAGAGTTTATGTTCCTTAATTATGTGTGTCGATTTATTTCAGGCATTGAACTTCAATTAAAATAATAGAACTGCGTAATAATGATCACAGACGAACAATATAAAATTAGCGTCCAGTCTATTAATCCAGTTAATCCACGACATAAAACCATAGAATATATACTCTACAGAGCATAAAACTAAAATCTGTAAAATGAACAAAGGACTAGGAAATGTGACCGTTTCAAAATACTTAAAAATGTGTGACCAGTACCAATAATACTAAATGAAAAACGGAAACACGTACTATGTACTACGTGTTTAGTTCAAAGCACATGCCGCATGTTAAGCGACGCATCTTTTTACCTCTGGACTAGATGGATCTAGTGATGGCATAATGAAGATCTTGGGTAATCGATGGATACAGGTGGCTCATAACCTATGCAGTATCCCATAGGTCTATGTCTAGCAGTGAAGTCTGTGGACTGATTTAATGATGATGATTAATTTTATACAAAAAACGGTACTAGGGAATAAACCTCTCCGTAGCGGGGGACAAATAAGTATATAAAGTACAGATACAAAGTATTATATATATTCATCCCGGATCGAAATAATTATCTATCAGTGGAAAACGTAAAATCTCCCTCCGCCGACATAGCAGTTAAGGTCACTAGGCACTGGACCAATAGGTCAGTCAAACTATTGTGTTGTTTGTTACAAACTCTTTAATCAATACTACTTTCATTTCAATTATTCAAAATAGTTCTTTGTCATTTTTTAAGTTAGATATCAATGTATATAACAATAAACTGATTTTGAAATATATTATAAAGTTATTTTACTGTTGCTATTCTATGGTTTCTTAAACTCAGATTACCCACCACAACGGACAATTTTCTTTCTGTGTTTTCAGACTGCCTAACTCTTAACTGTTGCATTTTTTACAACTGGTACAGTGACAATGACCTTGATTTCTGTGCCAATGAGTCCCGGGTTCGAATCCTGATTAGCACAAACTTTTTGTGATGAGCACAAATGTTTATATCTGAGTCATGGACGTATGTTGTATTTATCTCTATAAGTATGAATATTGTTGTCTAGTACCCAAAAAACGGGGAATCCTAATTTGAGACTATATGTGTGACAAAAAACTGTGTTTGCAATATTATGTATTTCTACTATTGTAATTTGGTCGAGAATATCTTCTAAAATATTTGGCTTTAATAAAGTCGTAATTTTTTAAAAGTAATCTTAGACCTTGTGTTTTACTTTATGTATTTTTTATAGAATATTATTTTTATTCTTTATAATTTCTCAATAATAATCAAATCGAAAAATTTATCTATAACATAATTTAAAAAATCATAAAAATTTCCATTTGTTTTTTAAAATGTGATACTACAATACCACTACTACTAATTTATAGTGGGACATTGTTGAATACAATTTAAAAAAATATATTTCCTGATATTTTATGTTAACTTTTTTAATTTTTTCTTAATTTTCATACATATCTTTGTAGTGGGCTAGCGGCTATAATATTTGGAATTTTGGGGTAATTATACAGAATATTGACAGAGCAGACAAAAGAAATAGCGTTTTTGCATAAAGGTTATTTACTGTAGATACAAGTAATGTTTACTGTATTGCATTAAAATAAAAACTTTTCAAAAGTTCACCATGTAGATTACCACCATTCAGCCCGCTGAAGAGCGAATTTGGAGAGTTTATGTTCCTTGAGCGAATTATAAAAAAGTTGTATGATTATGAATATGTTTTCATTGTAGTTTTACTTAATTTATTAAAGGTAAAAATTAATCGAATGTTATCAAAATGTATTCTGTAACACGTACACAACATTTATCAAGATCGATTAGTAAAGCATTACTGAGAAATGTTAGATGTTCATCAATTTCAACACGAATAAACCTAATCAAGGCTAAAATGAAAGAAGGGCCGGGTTTGAAAGAATTTATTGGGGAAAATACTGAACCAGTACTTGTAGATATACCACATATACCGTATTTGCCTGAAGATGTTAAAATAAAAATCAAAAGAAAGGTTTTCTTTGACATCTATGGTTGCCAAATGAATCTGAATGATACCGACATCGTGTGGTCAATTTTGAAAAAGGAGGGTTTTGAGAAAACGGAGATTGAAGAGGAAGCGGATATATTTCTTGTTATGACTTGTGCTATTCGTGAGGGTGCGGAAAGCAAGATTTGGCACCGGTTAGATCATTTAAGGGGATACAAACGTCGGGCCAAAGATAGATCTGTGAAAATTGGCATTTTAGGTTGTATGGCAGAGAGGCTTAAAGAGAAATTGATTGAAAAGGAAAAGGCTGTTGATATAGGTATGTTAATATAGTTATCATCAGCCCACAGATGTCCTCTACTGGTCATGGGTCACCCTCATAAAAGGTCCACACTTGACAGGTGTTGGAGATTGCAGTAGATGTTGGTTAGATAACAGAATATCTACTGTCTATTATCCTGGTGCATCTTTCAAATTATTTACACTACACCCATGGAAAGAGATTGAGTGATGCTATTGTTTGGGCTTATCTCAGACCAGAGAAAATGTATATAATGTACTCCAGCCCTAACCAGGTTAAGGTGGTGTCATCTATTGTTAAACAGTGTTGACTAATATCCTGTCATTCATATACTAGAGTTTATTAGTGCTGTCTCACTCACCTATGATAGTGTAAGCTCCATTTATTGTTAAATAATGGCTATTAATGCATTCACATGAGAATGAGAGATGGCTAGTGATATCTTACCTGTACAAAAGTGATTCAAGAATTCTGGTAGTAAGAGATGTCTCATATGTATGATCTTGGGTCTTTGAGAGAAAGACTTGACTACTATATATAGGCTGGCCCGCATGCTGATGGGGAGGATTTGAGTATTCGGTTACGTGATTCACAACTATAATAAGCGATGAACAAAGCAATACTAAGTGCTATAGTGAATGCAATATTAGTTCAAAGAATTAGTACAGTGCACATATTAAATCCAGTGTTAGTGTTGTGAATTGTTAGTATTGTCTGTGTCCATGTGATTGTTAGTATTGTGTTACTGGTGTGAAAATAAAATGAATGCAGTGTAGTGTTGCCGTTTTATTCAGGTCTGGTACTCCCACCTCATAACAATAATAATGATTTTAATTAACCCCAGACCCAAAAAGAGGGGTGTTATAAGTTTGACATGTGCATCTGTCTATATATCTGTGTGTCTGTCTGTGGCCTCATAGCTCCTACAGGAATGGACCAATTTTGATCATTTGTTTTTGTTTGATACCTGATATGATCGAGATGGTTCTTACCTATAGTTTACGAAGATCAGCCTAGGAGTTTGGAGACCATCAGCTCAATTCCTACTTGACAAAAGGTTCTTACCAAATTGTCTAATTGATAGATATTTTGGTGTACCGTTATTTCGGTGGTATTTCTAAGACATGGCAACCTTGAGCTGATGATGCAGCATCAAGTAATATGCGGGACATCCAACTCTTTGACAAATTGCAGCAGATAGAGTGTATTTGGGCTCATAAAATGGTCTCAATGAGTATGTGTTGGATAGATGATGATCGAAGATACTGCAAATAAGCAGATTTTGGCAAGAAAAATCATCTACTGTGTTTTGTCGCAAAAAGTATTTACATGAATGTGAAGACAGAGCATTGTTTGAACGCCAAACAGAAGTTTTAAGGTCTGAAATCAAAATTTTGCTACAACTTTGCATTTTTGATATAATGTCATTTTAATGATATAAAAACAGTGTTAGATTTTAGTGAAGGAACGCCCCCCCTGAAAAGGGTTGAAAAAAAATTTAAAAAATGGTTTTTTCGCAATTACTCGATAATGATAAAAGTTAGACAAATTCTAAGTAAAAACTGTAGAGCTTAAAATTGTACGTAAAAAAGGTCTCATGATTTTTTTTTCCGTTCAAAATTAAAAGAGTTAGGGAGGTTTTAAGTTTAAGTGATGAACATAAATTAAAAAAAAAATCAGGTAGACGATTTTTTCTTCAATTGCTCAAAAAATCTAATGCTTAATTTTAGAGATACAGATTTTTTTATTGTTAAAAAAATATAAACATTTTGAATTTTCAAATTGAAATTTGAATGTTTAAAAGTTAATAATTTTTTTTGCCATATTTAGATTCCTCGTAAAATTTACTAAATTTAACAATAACTAAATTGAAAAGTAATTTTCACCTGATGTATTCGGCAGACATATTGTGAATTTATATAGATATTTTTTTTTTCAAATTCTACGCTATTGTATTAAGTCCCGAGTTAAAAAGAGAGGTCTATTGCTTACTTGTATGGATAGCTCTCTAGCTTGGTTAATTTTGAACGGAGGAAAAGTCAAGAGACCTTTTTTGTGTAAAATTTTAAGCTCTACAATTTTTACTTAGAACTTTTTTGTTTAATTTTACCTCTTTCGAGTAATTGCGAAAAAACACTTTAAATTTTTTTAACCTTTTACGGGGGTTGCGGACCTTAACCATTGTTTTTGTGTCATTAAAACTACGTTATATCGAAAATGCAAAGTTGTGCCAAAATTTTGATTTCAGACCTTATTTGACTGGACTATAAATAATAAGTTAGAGGGACAACAAACACGTGTTATTTATTTGTTTACTTTTTAGAAGTTTTTTGTGTCAGGGGTTTTTAATTTTTAATTTTTTTTTTTTTTTTGGTATGCTCCTGCCTAAGTAAAATATATTGTTAGTTTGTCGTACTTTGTTTTGCTATTGAATGGTATCTGAAGTTATGCAATCATATTTTAGCTGAAAGAAATTTAAATAAATTTTGTTCGCAGTGGCCGGGCCAGACAGTTATCGAGACTTGCCGCGGCTTTTAGCGCTCACTGAGAACGGTCAGACTGCAGTCAATGTGTTGTTATCCTTGGACGAAACGTATGCCGATGTTGTACCCGTCAGGCTAAACCAAGACAGCATATCAGCTTTTATGTAAGGGTATTCATACTTACTTCTTTCTTGGTTTATGGTGTTTGACCAATTTGGTACAATTCTGCCAGTGTCCCTTATGAAAGTATCACAGACTTAGGGGGTAGTGAAGATAAAGAATTTTGACAGTGTAGGGACAAAGGGTCCATCGACGGTAAGTCCTACGACCAGGGTAATAAATTTGAAAAACAAAGGACGCGACCATACATATACCCCTTGTTAGTAGGGTTAGTTATACAAACAATAGCTATAACAAATATTTACAGATTAGTATGTTAATGAGGTCATTATTTACAGTTTATTATGAATTTTTATTTGATATGACTTCACCCTAGCACCATCTCGATTTAATTAAGGGTCTGCTGTTATTGCAGGGGGTTACAGCTATGGGATGAAATCAATGGAATTAGATGACTGTCCTCTGATCTCATCTAACTCTACCAAATTTCAAAGGTACCTAATGATTTTGCAGTTGAGCTGTTTAGACATAAACTCACTTTTACATTTATTATCTTAGCTGTCTAGTCTATCATTTCTAGGGTAGTTCAGGGTTGGGTAAATCAGTTCACAGTTAAACCATAAAGAGGCAGCAAACGAATAAACATGTAATTCCATTTATTATATTGGTTTTTCTAGTTCGATAATGCGAGGCTGCGATAACATGTGCACATATTGCATAGTTCCATTCACGCGAGGACGGGAACGGTCTCGTCCCATCTCGTCCATCGTGGATGAGGTTCGTCA
This sequence comes from Thaumetopoea pityocampa, assembly GCA_017165845.1. Lineage (NCBI taxonomy): Eukaryota > Metazoa > Arthropoda > Insecta > Lepidoptera > Notodontidae > Thaumetopoea > Thaumetopoea pityocampa. The sequence goes on along the minus strand of WUAW01003564.1, from coordinate 6,235 downwards.
GCTGGCTGAGCAAGGCGTGAAGGAGGTGACCCTGCTGGGACAGAATGTCAACAGCTATAGAGATGTATCGTTGGCCACTGAGAAAGTCGACACGCACATTGCTAAAGGTACTATTAAATATTGCAAGTATATGAAATACATCTTCATCCAATAGAACTAGTATACTGTATTTTACACTCCTACTGCCTAAAAAACTGCGTATTTTATTTCTGCACGACAATATATGACATTTTAAACCGGTGCACTCATTTGCGGTTTTTCAGCGGCTGATTTTGATGACAACCGCGGTTTTTTTTTTGGTGACCTCTATCATTTCAGTTCAGCTTGCGTTCAAAAACACAACTAGGGCGTATGCCTAGGATATATTTTGACGGCTGATTGGCACAGTGGCAGTGACGCTCTTTCCGTGCTAATGAATCCCGGGTTCGAATCCGGATAGGAGCAAACTTTTTGTGATGAGTACAAACATATTCAAGCCATGGATGTATTTATCTATGTACGAGTATGTATTAGCATTTATCTATATAAGTATGTATATCATTGTCTAGTATACAAGACACGGGGAATCTTAGTTTGGGACTTGATCAATGTGTTTCAAAGTGTCAAGAATATTATTATCTATACTATTATAAAATTGCTAAATGTAAAATTTTCAAAAATTTAAGATTTTTAAAAACAATCGACTCAGAACGACTTATTAAGGGTTTCTGAAACCAAATCCGTCGATGTTTGTTTGTTTGTTTGTTTGTTCGAGCTTCACGCAAAAACCAGCAGGTAGATTTTGGTCAAGCTTTTACAGTCTTAAAGGTACTATTCCGACTTAAATACTGCAGCATGTTTCATAAAAATTCGCTCAAGTAGCATTGAACATACAGCTTGACCCTACGTTTCAGAAGCCGCCGTTAAGATACAAGAAGTCAAGTAAAACTGGTTTTAAAGCTTTTTATATAAATCTACTATAATTGGTTTGGGATTTCCCATGTAGCAGAAAACCGACATTCACGCGGGCGGAGCCGCGGCAAAAAGCTAGTTATTTATAAATTTATATAAATGGCGCGAGCGAAGTCGCAGTCAATGATATGATATATCAATAACGTGATATCAATGTGTGTTGGCAGGTTTCAAGACTGTGTACAAGAATAAGAAAGGTGGGTTGAGGTTTGCGGATTTGCTCGACAAAGTGTCGTCTGTGGATCCCGAAATGAGGATCAGGTTCACTGCCGCCCACCCTAAGGACTTCCCAGACGAGGTAAGACGATAGATTCTTATATTTAATTAAGGTTGTTTTTTTGTTTTTGTTTTTGTTTTACATGTGTGGCCATACTCTAACGTGGGGGTCATTAATGTGTCCAGATTACGACGGGGTCATGGCAAGTAAATGTGGCAATTGAATAAGGGAAGATCATAGTAGGCGGGTGTGATCTCTGGCGGTGGTGGTAGTAGCCTCACTACCCCTGTAGTTGAGTTCAGGTCTTGTAAGTATTGAGTATGATAAGTTCTTCCGTAACGGTTTACGCAAGAAATTAACAATGATTTTATTATAATAATAATGATTTTATTATAATAATAATGATTTTATTATAATAATTAATATATAATGAATTTTTTATTTGCAATGATTCAATTTTTGCATATATTTTTTTTATTGACATTTATCAGTTGGCATAATGCCATCTCATAGAAAAAAAAACATAATTTTCATGTTTAAAAGAAACTACCGATATACATGTGAAAAGTGATTCCACTATGCGAATGATGATTTGAATAATACTTGTACAGTTTAATATATGATATTTGAAGGCATTTTGAATGAATAAAACGTTATTTCGAAAGATCCATTCACGGTTCGCACTTATCTGTGACCATGAACGAACTAAATGTCTTACGGGATAGTTTATAAGGCCCGCCCACCATAGGTCAGTTTAGGTTGCGCTATTATGGAGCGGACGCAGCCTTAGGTGCTCAGATTCTGGGGGGGAATAGGTTTCCCCGAGAAGTGCTCGAAAGAGCGATCGTGGAGTGAGCTCCCTGCTGAGGGTTTCCCGAAGGACTACACTATGGGGTTCTTCAAGAGGGGAGTGAGTAAATTTTTGAAGGGTCGCCAACGCGCGTGTGATACTCCTGGTGTTGTAGGCGTTCACAGGCTGCGGTGACCGCTCACCATCAGGCGAGCCGTGAGCGTGTTTGTTTACCATCGTGGTATGAAAAAAAGGTACCGATGGGCATCGAGTAAGTTATGCACAGTGGATCCCGTAACCTCTCAGTGTGCCGATGAAGGCCGCCGCAGAGCTTTTAGTTAGTAGACAGTGTGTCTGACACACCTCGCAAGCTACGACTTGCGGAACTCCCACGTGAGATTATATCTCCTCAAAAAGGAAATTATGGAGTAAAAGAATGCTTCCGTGGATTATTCGGGTTCATTAATCGTTCTCATTAATCGAATCAATCAACTAAAAACATATAAAACTTAACAACTCAATATTCCTGAGTAGCAACTTTATCAATCTGTCTGAAATCTTTTGTAGAATTCTGATGCGTTGTATGCGCATTTGATATAATTGTGATATAAAAAAAAAAATCTAACACTGTTTGGTTTTTCACAATAATCTTTTGAGATAATTTAGTCTGACGGTTTTTGTGAACAGTAAGTTGTTGAATATAGACGTTTGTGGGTGGAAAAGTTCGTTTCTGCGGTTTCCAAAAATGCAGTTGAGTAACCCCTACCTCGATGACTTTCAGATGGTCGCAGACAAGCTCCAGGTATAAACAGCACACAACACTGCCCAGGTAGGTTGTTGGATTCAGCACGGCTGATTTAGTTCGAGAGCATTCGAAGGTCGCACGTTACACAGTATTGAGTCCACAAATACAAAGCAAACGCTTCTCTTAAGTCGAAGTGTGACGACATGACACGGTCATATGAAGGCTGGAACGATCGCCCACATCAGTCAGCAGGAACTTTCGGCCTATCACGACCTTTCTCGTGTGCCGCAACCGTCGTCGAACCAAGTTTGGGACTGAATTAAAAACTACCCTCAATTCAACCGCAGAATTCGAACGCTTCACTTGTCATTTTATTCCAAGCTGAACGTTTCTCGTCTATTGAAGAGATCGAAGAGTTGCAAATTAAGTCAGAGTGTTTTATTTCCAGGTGTTACAAGTGATCTCAGAGCGTCCGAATATATGCAAGATGTTGCATCTCCCCGCGCAGTCTGGCTCCACCGCGGTGCTGGAGCGAATGCGCCGCGGCTACTCCAGGGAGGCGTACCTCGACCTCGTCCGACACGTCAAAGAGACGATACCCAGAGGTGAGCTTTGAGAGATTTGTTTTTTTTTTACCATATTTAAGTACTTGGCTACTATCCCACCCGATGGAAAAACATTGTGAACCATTTCAAATATATTGTTATTATAATAAACCGATAGTAAACCAGTTGTAGAGCCTTAACATTATCACCACCGACCCACTACGCTACGCAACAATGATAATAACGATAATGATGATAATGGTAATAATAATGATGAATATTTCCAGTGGGCTTGTCGACAGACATGATTTGCGGGTTCTGTGGCGAGACCGAGCTCGAGTTCCGAGAGACGTTGTCGCTCATGGAGCTCGTGGACTACAATATTGCTTTCCTGTTCCCGTACAGCATGCGAGAGGTGAGATGCGCCCAATACACAACCGACCTTCGTGTGAATGTGACCAATTTATACATTCATTCTCATCTGTACTATTATATAATTGTTAAGTGTCAAATTATGTAAATCAAAGATAAAAAAAACTACCCAGATCGAAAATTAAGAGCGAAAACGATTCCGTCGATGTTTTTTGTTTGTTTGTTTGAGTTTCACGCAAAACCCAGCGGGTAGATTTCGGCCAAACCCTTACAGTCTTAAAGGTACTATTTCGACTTAAATATTGTGACATTTTTCTTCAAAATCGATCCAGTAGAATTGAAGGTACAGCTTGATCCCTGTTTAGTAGCCGTCGTGAATTTACGAGAGTTCAAGTTAAAGTAGTTCTGTAGCTTTTTATATAAATCTATGATTGTGTCGGGATTTCCCATGTAGCGGAAAACCGACATTCACTCGGGCGGAACTGCGGGCAAAAGCCAGTGTACGACACGTCTGACTATAAAACACTGATTTTTGACACATACCAGATTATACAGCCCTATAGATTCTCAATTGGGTTTGTATAGTTCCGATGTGTTCAAAATCTGGTGGGAACTACAGTTCCCCATAGTGATCAAAGGGTTAATTAATTTTATTAGAAACTTATATCACAATATACTCTTCAATACAGAAAACGACCGCCTACCGCCGATACAAGGACGATGTACCGGAGCAAACGAAGAAAGAGCGCCACGGACGAATGCTCGCCGTGTACAGACGCAAATGCCAGCTGTTGAACGAAGCCGAAATAGGAAACATTCACCTGGTCCTCGTCGAGGGTTCATTGAAGAGAACTGGGCAGATGTTAGGCAGAAACGAACTGTACATGAAAGTTGTGTTCGATCAGGAAGAGATACAAGCGGACGACGGTAGGAGGCAGGCCAAGCCGGGCGATTATGTTGCGGTCAAAATTGTGGGAGCTAAAGCATCTGTTTTGAGTGGTATCCCCTTGTACCATACAAGTTTAAGCAATTTCTATAGAGATTATCGGCGGGGAGAAAAGATTGTATTATAGATGTAAATATTATTAAAGTTTATTGTTGCTGGTTTCGTTTTTTTTTAATTTTAAGTTGTTTGTCTATGGTCGTGTCATCATGTCAGTCCACGGTATTTTGGCGGCAACCCAAGTGAAGCATAACCTAACAAATTGAAAACGATTATTGACGATTGATATATAGACCATACCAAATTTACATAATACCATCATAATAATTAATATAAATCTTTAAGTAGTGCTTCATTCGGGTTGCTGCCAAAATTCCGATTGGGTTGCTTTTATTTCACACATTAATATTATCGAGATATAAACCTATTTGTCATTATATCAGCCCACAGACGTCCACTGCTGGATATAGGCCTCCTCTAATGATCGCCACACTGAGCGGCTATGAGCCATCTGGATGCACCGTTTGCACGCGACCTTCACCAGCTCATCGGTCCACTTAGTCGGGGGTCTACCCGCATTAAGATTTTCGGTTCGGAGTCGCCAGTCCAGTACTTTTGGTCCCCAGCGTCCATCGGTTCTGCGAGCTATGCGCTCCGCCCACTGCCACTTCAGCTTTGCAATCCTTTGAACTAAATCAACGACTAGTTCTGCAAATTATCTCATTGCGGATTAAATCTCATAGGGAATTTTCAATTTCTATTGCTCGCTGCGTGACCTTGAGCTTTCTTATGAGGCCTATAGCTAGGGGCCACGTCTCGGATCATTACTGGCAATAGGCACTGATTAAATACCCTGGTCTTAAAAAATTGCGGTATTTTTAACAAGAAGTTTCCCGAACGCTACCCAATCCGAGTTGGATTCGGCGACTGATCTCTTTCTCGAAGTTGGATTTACCAAGCTACGACATGTATACATATTCCGTCACAACTTCATGAATAGAGCCCTCTAGGACTTGCGTGGAGCAGAACAAAAGTATTAACCATAATTTTGATTTTCCCCATATTCATTTTTAGGTCCACCTGTTGAGAAGTTCTATTGAGGTCTTGGAGCACAATGTTTTAAGACCCCAATATAGCATTATATTTGCATATTATTAAAGCCTGGTTCCTTTCAATCCAGAAACAAATGCATCGTGGCTGTAAGCAAGCAGTCAAAAATCTTCTTTTTTAATATTTCTATTTTTGATAAACGACTGTTGATTTATTATTTTTAGTCGTTGATATTTGGGAAATACATGTTTTGGAGTTATATTACATATATTGAATGGGGTATTATCGAGCTTTGTCTTTGCCTATTAATATTGTGAACACATTTTTTCACACACATTGATCTAGTCCCAAATTAGGATTCCTTGTGTCTTGGTTACTTGACAATGTTAAGGTTACTAAACATGGCTGATGGTGTTAAATTAACAGAGAAAGAGATTGAAAAATTAGAAGAAAA
>WUAW01003562.1:5145-19391 GCA_017165845.1 Thaumetopoea pityocampa | reverse complement strand
GTTAAGTTCTGTTATAACAGAATCAGCACCACTGTTAGCCTTAAAAGTACTATTCCAACTTAAATACTGTAGCATGTTACATCAAAGTCAAGTAACACTAAATCATACAGCCTAATATTAGTCCTAGTAGCCGCCATTGTGGTACAAAAGCTTAAGTAAAAGTGGTTCTTGGACTTTTTTGTAAATCTATAATTACTTCGGGATTTTCCATTTAACGCAAAAACTGAAATTCACGCGGGCGGAGCCACGGGCTAAACCTAGCTAATTTTTAAATGTCTTGGTTAACTGTAACAATAGAATTGACAATTTTTCAACCATTATATTATTTAAATTTTGAAATATTTACAACACTAGCTTGAATTTTTTTACATACACATACATACAGTCACGCCCTTTTCCCTGGCTCTTCAGCCGGGAATCGAACTCCGGTCTCCCGCGTGATAGGTGGGACTATACTACCGAAGAATTAGGATAGGTAGAGACCACTTCTTTCCACTTGCCACTAACTAAGTGGCTATCTGTAAACTCCCCGCCCGAAACGGCCTGTATGGTTATAACAGTTTAGACAACTTAGTCTGTGTTCAATAAAAGTACAAACTTACGAAAATACACTTATGGTAAATAGTAAGCTTATTATAATAATAAATAAGTCATTGCCAAGCTAATTCAATATTACTATAAAGAATAGAAACGAAATATACATATCTTTACCATAGCTTTATGTTGTTAAACAACGTTAGCATTGACATATGCTGCATTAATGTAATTTTAATTCCCCCAGTATCCGCTTGAAGCGCTGTACAGATTTTTCATATATATTTTATACCCTATGTAGTCACGGTAAAAGCATAAAATTAGTTTTGTGTGAATCACGTACCAAATATCAAATTTTGCCCCACTTAAAATGTAAAAATGTTCACAAGCAGCGCCATCTGTGAGTTACTTTCGAAGTTACACTTAATATGCGGTGGCTTGACGCAATAGCATCGATGAGTAAAACCACTGAATTTACTTTGTGTTATCCAACAAAGATTAGCGCTACAGAGTAACATGAATACAGAGCTTTCATTTTGGTGCTATTTTTGAATATTGTTTTAATTCAAATATATTTGAACTTGGACGATCGTATCAAAGTATACCCACCAAAATGGTGTGTAGCATTATGAACGAACACGTTGCGCAATATACCAACTATGCAAGATACGCGCTTGTTTATAGACGAATCTATGCATATCTTCAAAAAATATAGCTTTATAGCATAAAAAAGTTTTCGAGAAAAATAATACTATCATGACAACACTACAGATAAATCAGCTTTGAGGTGATTTTGCGTTTGTAGTAGTGTTTGTACACGCAGTGACTAAAACCGGAATAAACCTGTTTGCGCTAGCTACCACGTGCCTCGCGCTCTCGCATCAGTCGTTTATAAATAGCGTTAGAAGTGTCACCATGATTAATAGTTACGTTTAATGCGTACAATATTAAGTACCTACCTACAAAAATAAAAAAAATATATAAAGGTATTTGTTTATTTAGTTATCTGCTGACCGTACACAACTACAAAAACTACAAACGCAAAAACTTCTCCGAACTGTTTTGACTGTATTTGAACTAGTGCACATACACGAATGAAGACATGTACACGGCATCGTAATCTGTAAATATTCATTTGTGAGACATAGTAACTTATCGAGTGGTAAAATTCACCATGTAATTAAATATCCGCAAAAGAGAAATTTAAATAAAAAATAAGTACTATCGACAGACTTCAGCGGAGTAATTATACAAGAAACAAATGGAAATAAAAAGCGGGCACAGTTAAGGTTGGTAATGAAAAGCCAAAAGGAAAACCAAGAAATTACAATGAATTGTAGCTTAATTAACGTGCAATAAAGGTAGCTGTGGAGATTTGGCGGCGACCCGATTGACGCGCCACATACACATTNTGAGAAATTTAAATAAAAAATAAGTACTATCGACAGACTTCAGCGGAGTAATTATACAAGAAACAAATGGAAATAAAAAGCGGGCACAGTTAAGGTTGGTAATGAAAAGCCAAAAGGAAAACCAAGAAATTACAATGAATTGTAACTTAATTAACGTGCAATAAAGGTAGCTGTGGAGATTTGGCGGCGACCCGATTGACGCGCCACATACACATTGGTTTTATTGTCCTATATCGGCTTGTTATATACATTCGATGTTATTTTATTTAACAACAGTCAATAATCGAGTACGATATTGAAACATTGAAATTGATGAAAAGCGTTTTTTTTTTCAAAGCAATAAGGTCTACAGGATTTGTCTAGTCAAAGTGGTATTCGTCGGCTTAACTTCAAAACTCCGAAGAAGCAATAAAATATGACACACCGATATTTTATTGTTAATTTAAAAAATATATTATATGACTTCAAAAGCATATACACAGACAGTGGCAAAAATGGTGCGAATTCGCAGCTGATTCTCACTATGAAAAATAGAAGAAGAAGGAAAACATTAACTATATTTTTTAAATTTTGGAAGAGAGAGCGTAAATATGTCAAGGCTATCAAAGTGTGTGTTATACGTGACAATTGATCTACAGAGAGGGGCGCGCTCCCCGGGTTATCCTTCTAATTAGTAAGAACAAATAATAAACAGTTGTCGATAACAATTATGGTCAGAAACCATTAAATACTGACCGCCTAAATCGTGCAATGACCCCAACTAATACCCGTAGCCCTCTGACTGATTATAGGTTCCATTCCAAATTATTGAAAGTTAATATTGTTAATCAGTTGATATATTAAAGCCAATGATTTGTGATCTATTAAGACTGCTAGCCTATAATGGCAAAGAGCTGACAGGCAGTGTGGGCCTGATGTGAATACGTGTAATTATTGTAATAGCAACATTTAATAATGTTTTATAATATTTAATAATGTTTGAAAATGTTTGTACGCCGCTGCATGTTGGCATAACATAGCGAACTTCAAAACAAAGTTCATCTTGTTTTTATCGCCTATGTTAAACAAATAATAAAAGTCATGAATTGAATTAAATTAAATTTAACAATTAGTTACAAATGCATTACAAATAATCGAACTATAGAGAGTCTACCAAAAGGCAAATATATTGTATTTATATGAGGAAACATCCAAAAATGATTAAACGATTGTAGACTTACATAAGGACTGAGTATATACCGAATAACCCGCACAAGATACCTCGAAAATTCTATGTGGATGTTGGTCGTTATAAAAATGTGGGATCTAGAGAAAAGATCATCCTTACGCGAGGGAGGCGGGGTGGTGACCCCATCTGATTTATGGTAACATGTCGCGAGGCGCAGCTACGCGCGTTCGGCAAACTCGCTTCTTGTCATTAACTGATTTTTATTCTATTTCCTTGTTAGAATTGTGGTAAACAAAGGAAGCAACTACTTATGTCATCTTTTTTTCTTTGTTTTGAAACATAATGACTACTATTAAGAATGTTGTTGTAATGAAAAGTAAAGAAAAGCAATTTTATTTACTTGTATTTTATACACAGTTATGTATACAGACGCTCTTTATGCCCAACGCATTTAATAATATTTTATATCAGGCAACATTGCTGCTGCCGAATTATCATGTAATAGGTGGAATTGTATCACTCGTAATTCATCGTAATGATATGAAAATTTTCTCGCTTATTCTTCTAAAAACAATCTTATTTCATTAATTTTAGAATAGGCATAATAGATTCTTCGATATTTAAGAAAAAGCAACCTTAAATTGGTTCGACTCATAGTGACATCTATCGTCAAATAGTAAAAATACTTTTGTTTCTACTTTTATTCATAATGAATGTTATATGAAAATTATACAATATAGGGACCCCACAATACCAGTTTTTATTTTTATTAAGATACCATCTTCCTAGGTGAAAACCAATGCACATTCTCTGAAAATTCAACTCAGTCCCAGAAGAGATATTGTTTTAACAGAATTGAAAGAAATGTGATTTAATTTTCCATAAGTTATGGATACCGAAAAATATTTCTTAATTACATACCTAAACCTAGTGAGAAAACAAAAATCGTAACGATAGTGATTTTGAATACATAATGGTTACCCATCCAATATATATCAAACCTCGCTTAACTTTAAATATATAGATTACCATTATAGCAATTTTATGGTTGTTAATTTAATTCGTAACACTTAATAAAACTTTTTGTTTTACTTTCCATATATTTTTATTGTAGTGCCATCTATATATTAATAGCCACACTAAATAACAGGATCATGTTCACTCTCTATTAAATATTATAAATATCCGCTAGATGGCAGGCTTTACAAGGTTACTATTTAGTTCAGTGCGTCATGTTTTTTCATTGATTATTGGTAATTACGAATAACATTTATAATCAATTGTTTTTTTTAATAGATGATTTTTTAATAAAATATGAAAATGAAATCTGCTCACACTGTAAGTTATTATTTGTAATTCATGTACGGTCTACATTGTATAAAAACTAGTTACATTGTCACAAAAACTTCGTGACGAAACCTGCATGTTCGCATAGATGTGTGAAATCTACCAACTGGCACTAGGCCAGCGTGATAGACTACGGCCTAATCCCCCTCCTGATCAGGGGAGATATGTGCCCCTGTACTGGGGACGAATATGGACTGGGGATGAAGTAGTATTAGTAGGTACTACTACTTCATCCCCATACTGTAGAAAGTATTGAATAAGAGCCTCATCAAACTTCCAGCGCCACAGCACCGAGGGTTTCAATCCACCGGCGCCGCAGCAACAAACTGAGATGAGGCCTTTTCGGGCGGGCGCTTAATAAATAGAACAACTAGTAGGTATATCGCGACTGTAAACCCGTCCACTGTGTGTATGTTCCTTTTCTTGTATTGTACAGTTTGTTTGCTCTCTTGTTTGTTAACTTTATTTGTTGTATTTGTCCTGAATAGATGCGATTTTCTCTTTCTTTCTTTTTTTTAAAAGCGAATGGTACACTTTACCATTTCTACGCTAAGCTATGCTGTGAAATTGTGAAGCCGTGTCCAACAAGTAATATATAGTTATAATATTCTGGACCCTTTAACACACATGGACCTAGTCCCAAACTTGGATCCCCTGAATCTTGGGTACCAGACAACGATATACATACTTAAATGGATAAATACAATATATAAATAGATAAATACGTCCATGACTTATACTAATCTAGCACTATCCGTACTTACAGGACATCCCTACTTATCAAGGTCAAATTTTAGTGTAGATGATGTGGTTGTTTGGCGGATTAAGATGACCGATTCCATTCCCATGGGCGTCACAATCCCCATGTCGTCACGTCTAGTTTCATTTAGATTATTTTTAAGTATTTTGTGTCCTGGTATGTAAGACCTTTAAAACAAGTCATCATTTTACGCGCACAATTTCGTCAATTTAACAATAAAATGCCGATGTATCATATTTTATTGCTTCCTGAGAGTATTGGGATCAAACCGAAGATTACCACATTAACTGGGCAAGAGTATCCGCAGACTTATTGCCTTGAAAAAATACTTTCACATTGCTATATCAATTACAGTTTTATTCCAATATTTCGACACTGTTCACGATTATTGACGATTAATACATAAAACAACACCAAATTTATATATTAAACACCTCAATAAACTAATATAAATTGTTAATTGTTGTAATAAAACCTTAGGTGATGCTTCGCCCGGGTTGCCGCTAAAATTCCCCTATCAAATGTTCTATAATTGAGACAACTTAGGAGCGACTGTTTTGGTTTACTCTGAGATTTTGCATGTTTTCCGAAATACAACGGAGGTTAGTGACAGGCAGATTGTTAGCCTTTCTCAATGCTAGAAAGATCAATGCATTTAACACTTAGCTGTGATGAACATTACTCAATGTAGAGATCGGCTCGAACAATTATTGACAACACTGTAACCTCGCAGAAAACTATTAATTCTATAAGTAGGTATATAAAATTTATGCATGTGCAAACATCAACTTAGTTTTTGTTTCAATCTCACACCTCAGATTCGGAGTTTTTTTTTTGCGTGGACAGAGTCGTTAGTGCTGCTCGTTTAAGATAAAAATTGTCACTATTATCTGAGTTCTGAGTTCTTAACCATACCCACTGAGCAAACTTCAACAATGTCCAAGTTAGATAAGTCAACAAACCTATATAATTAATTATCAATGGCAAGAAGGTTCTGGAATTTAGGATTAATGATAGTATATTTATTCCTAGTGAGGTTCAATAACTTTAATGCGTGTTATATGTTTTTTCCGTAGCACCACAAATACAGGTTGAATATGGCCAAATCGGGCCGATTTTGATATATCTTAAACTCTTTTTTTAATGAGTATTATTCGTTACAATCGATTTGATAAAGTTTAATAACTTTAATAACTATAAAAAATATAATTTTCTTAAAAATGAGACCGTTTCTTAGTGCAAGGTGGGTAGAAAGATATCATCACCATTACATAGCAAAGCTGTGGGTTTTAACTAGTTCTATTTAAACACTGAACAGACTTGCCCTTTGATAAGAACCGAACTCAGTTCGATAAGAGACTTAATCACTACTTATGCAGTAAATGTAAAACTGGGTACACAAGAACTATATCAATTCTAAAACCTGACTTACTGGTGCAGGAACAAAGCTGGGTGAGTCTCGTCTTGGTCTTGCATAAGTAATAATAGTTTCTTTAGTTTACAGTTTAACATTACTGTGCAGAATTTGATCATTATAAGTGACAATAGGTGTAATATTACAGATGAATGGTTTTTTTTTCAAAAGAAACGGATTCCCGTCAGGAAAAAATATTTCATTTTAAAAACCTAAGTATACAGCTATTTGGTTCTAGTTTCAGTCGCCACCTTTATTATGCGGAAACAATTAATCTTATAAGAATTTTCAACTAACGTAACATGCCGGTGAGTTTAATTTCACTCATAAGAATCACTTGCAAATATTTATTTTAAATATACCTATATTGATAACGAATGTCGACAGTTTTTAGCGAATAACCGAGATTATTAGTAATTTTAAGGCAAGTCCATATAAAGATATCCTCCTTTTCCTATCATTGACGATTATGTAATCTTTTATCTTATTCTGATTTTAAATCATCTTCAGTCGGTATTCATCCCCGTTGCAGGGGCATGTATGTATGTATGTATGTATATATATATGTATATATATATATATATGTGTGTGTGTGTGTGTGTCTGTGTGTGTACGGTCTTAATTTTAAACAGATTAACTAAATTTCAACAGAACCAGTTGACTTTGAAACGTAAACCGGTGTGTGTTTATTTAAAACACTCGCATTTATATTCATAGATATTGTGATATTGGATATGGCCTACAAGGTTAAGGTCATGTTGTTAAGCCAATGCTGACATCACTATTTTGGTATGCATGTTAGTAAACGGTCTAATAAAAATACAGGTTGAATTTTCCAATTGGGCGTGGATCACAATGTCCGAAAGTATAACGAAAAGTGGTGAAAGGGGTTTGAGACCTATTTTATTTAGTCTATGCTTCGTCGCCATTTACCTGCGAGTGAAACCGCGCTAGTGGGGTAGTATTGTCAGTGGAGGGTGTACTGATCTTTATAACGAAATACGAGAATGAACTGTTTCTAGACTTACAAGGTCACGAAAAATTATCTTCTTTATGTTATGGAACACCACACCAACTCCACTGTCTCTCCTACTTGACAAATACTCGATTCACGTCACCCTTGAGTTCCACACAGTTGGAACCTACATTAGGAATCGCTGTACAAGACCAACTTAGAGCTCCACCAGTGATTTGTGGCGATGACAATAACAGACTCTATATTACCTTTAGTTGCTTACAACCAGGGTTGGTGCAATCCAATTGAAACATCCGCGTCGAGGTAATAAAATATGAAAATTTATCGCGGTAAGTCTAAATTGCCAGTGATGACCTAAGTATCCGAGACATGGCCACTGACTATTTATTTGTTTATTGGGGACATAAAACAATTATACATTGTGTATTACATAAATAACAAATACAAGGGATATTGAGTGAATATATAACCCACACCAATGTCCACGGAGAAATTACAGAAGAAAGGAATGAAAGTGAAAAGCTCGCGCGGTGAAGACTGGCGATGAAAAATCAAAAGATAAACAGAGAATTTTAAAAGAGTTAAAGTTTATAATTAGCGTGGAATAATGGTAGATAATTTTTTAAATTTCGGAAGAGAAAGTGAAAAAAATGTCAAGGCTATGAAAGTGTGTTCTGTGACTATAGACTATGGACCTCATAAGAAAACTCAAGGTCACCCAGTGTGTAATTCTCGAAATTTCTGTACAAAATACAATCCGCAATGAGATAATCCGCAGGAGAACTAGATTCGCCGACGTAGCTCAAAGGATTGCAAAACTGAAGTGGCAGTGGATGGGGCACATAGCTCGCAGAACCGATGAACGTTGGGGTCTTAAAGTGCTGGATTGACGACCTCAAACCTGAAAACTTAATACAGGTCGACCCCCGACTAAGAGGACCGGTGATCAATAAATCAATCGGTGGATGCAGGTGGCTCATAGCCGCTCGGTGTGGTGATCATTGGAGGACGCCTATGTCCATCAGTGGACGTCTGTGGACTAATATGATGATGATGAAATCTAAATAATTAATTAATCTGAATAATCTACAAACACAGGTCAATCATAATAGACAACCTGCTCAAGTACCAATTATTTTATTACTAGCTTTTACTCAAGGCTTCGTTTACGATGATATCTTTAAATATATATCAGATACCATTGACAACAGATTTTTTCTATCCTTCGAGAACATTTTTGTTTTTTTAAAATGTACCTTTTCTCTATAGCCCTGACAATGTGCGTACAAAATTTCAGGATAATCGGCTATGTAGTTACGGCGCAAAAATGTAACAAACAAACTCACATTCGCATTTATACCATTAGTTAGGATTACAGACTACTTGTTGAGTAGTTATTAAACAGTAGATACGTGATGGGTACATATTAATTTCAATGATATTTCATTGAAGTTGTTTGTTTACTCAGTTAAGGAATTTAGCTACCATTTCCGACAAAATCTATTAAATATGAAAACATTGCTATTGCAGCAATCCTAATCCGTTGTACTGTGTCGACTATCATCACCATCATCATATCAGCCCACAGTCGTCCACTGCTGGACATAAGCCTCCTGTAATGAGCGCCACACTGAGTGGTTTTGAGCCGCCTGCATCCACCGATTGCCCGCGACCTTCACTTCATTATACATAAAAATTGTTTTGACAGTATGGAACCAAGGATTTAACAGTCTGTAAGTAGTATAAGGTCACAAAAGTCCCACTAAAATAATATAATTATTTTAAAATTTTCATTAACTACCATTTCAAATCATTTTATACGGGTTTTATTTATAGAACAATTTTATAATAATTTATTTATTTAATGTTACCACCAAAATAGTTGGTGGGTCTTACAAAACAAACAAGTCAATTGGTCCCTTACTGCTAAAAGGTTAAGATCCACTGTAGTAAAAATAAAAAAAAATATAAGTTATTATAAATTAAAAAAAGTCAAAAAAAAAAATAATTACGAAACGAACTATATGAGAACAGCTTCGATTTTGAAAATTTTCACCCCTGATATATACGAGGAGCTCGGAGAGTGTATGTTCCTTGTATACGAGTAAACTCGTAAAGGCACCAAGCGAGTACACTGTGTACATGACTAAAGACAAACTGACTATGCCTTATAGTTGGTTCACATAACCGACTGCCGTCTAACATTACCTCTGTCAGTCCCCACAGCACCTGCTTCGACTGGTATCAGTGAGACACTAGTCGGGACGCGGCTGTACCTATATCGACGGAATAAAACGTATTTGCTATTAAGTAGCTAAAGTAAAATTTTTGAATGAAACTTTTAAACTTCTAAATGAAAAAAAATTATATATAACTTTTTAACCGGGTACGATATATGGATACTTTCTACCGTAATATCCATATATGTGTCTTATCTGGTTAAAAATTCTGTTTTTATTTTTTTTTTGTTTATTTTTCGGCTCTAGTGAAAATCTTATGAAAACATCTGTGCTGGTTTACCTGTTTTCCGAAACACGTGGTAATAAAACGTTCTCATTTGGTGGTTAAAGCCCCCGGTCTTCTGATCCGAGATGGAACTGTATCGCACCGTATCTGATTGTTTTCTTCTTTGGTTTCTATTCAATAAGTTCAATTAGTTTGATTTCAATTCGTTTATCGGAAACAGCTCTAACGATTTGGATACAATTTTATATTTAGATATTGTTTTATTTTTCAAGTTTATCTAGATTGAAGTCATTCCTAAGCAGACGTGAAAAATATTACACATTTTTTTTTCTATTAATTATTTCTATGCGGTGTGGCGCCGATTTTTTTTTAATAATAGCGTCACTCCATCTCTTTCGGTGGATGCTGCGAGTACCAGCTGAGGGATGCACCGGGATACCGGGCAGCAGCGTCATCCTGTTATTCAATCAAAATCTACAGCGATCTCCAAGATGCCTGCCAAGTGTGCAAATTATGACAAATCCCTCCTTTTTAGGAGGAGACCCATGCCCAGCAGTGGACTTTCATGAGATGCTGATGGTGACGATAATGGTTTTTTTTTTCAAACACCATCTCTTACAATGTTAAGGTAACAGTGCTGATGGTGATGATAATGATTTTTTTTCAAACACCATCTCTTACTAAGGTAATAATATTAAGGTAACACAGGCTGAAATATTCATAATATCTGCTGTTGTTTCAACAGTATCATGTAGAGTAATATATTAGGTTCAACAGCAGATGGCAGCACGTCTTTTACCGCGAGAAGATATCACATTCCCACGGCAAACGCGAGGCCCGGTTATCCGGGTGGTAAGCAAGAAAGCCATAAGTAACGACGTGAATATCAACATGATTCACATTCAAAGCATACGATAATTTCTGGTATACATACATACAGCTACGCCTTATGCTCTGGCTCTGCGGTGTGGAATCGAACGCCGGTCTCCCGCGTGACAGGCGAGGATAGTGACCACTATACTACCGAAGAATTACGGTAGGCAGAGACCACTACTTTCTACTTGCTATGAACAATGTGGCTATTTGTAGCCCATTTTTTGCCCCCGCGGGAAACGAGACATGTCGGGTGGCGAACCACGACGCCACTATTTTTATAAGGTTCTGAAGCGTTAAAATTCCTCATTGCGTTCCCACGAAAAGGAAGGAAAAGAAAGAGGGTGAGGTAGGAAAAGTGTATTGAGCAAGTAATATGGAATTTGGGAAAAGAACTATAGGATATATGATACCATTATCTCGGAAGGAGTAAGAAGAAATAGTAGTAGCTCGGGGGGCCGGGGTCGCTTACCCGTGTACTTAAGTCTATCTGCCGGACAGGTCAAAAGACTAAGTACTCCATGAGGGATAATAATAACTTTTTACCTGAGAGATTTGTTGCAAACTTTCTGACAGCCTTAGAGTCGCGTCGGCAGGCGTTGTGACTGCAACTTTCTGCCAATGCCGTCATCTTGAGCCGGCCGGCTGCGCGCGGAGTCTGTAACTTATTTTATGGTTGAGTCGACTGCGCGCGCCAGCGAGCTGCGCACGCGATTTAAGCGACGGATTGTAAATTACGGGTTGACTGTGCGCTTAGAAATCTGATTTTAAAAATTCCTGTATTTATTGCCATTTGACGTGATCTGAAAATTGTAAGTAGGTGTTTAAAATTTATTTTGCTATTTGTAGACGTGCAAAAAGTTTATGGTAAGCAAGTAAAAGTAATTCAACTATTTGGAACTAAATATTTATGAAGGATAAATTGATCGCAAAAGACATCGCATTCGCAAACATTGAATATATCTGTTATCGACGATGAATGGATACTCATTAATTTCCCTAGAAAGTTTTATGGTAATGACTATTAAGGGCGCAAAGGCTTACTGAGCTGAAATATTTTTTAATCGATAGAGGACCCGTGGCTATGGTGTATTTTAAAAGTCACAATTCGGGGAATCGACACTTGTTTATTATTATTTATTTAGTGGCAGTCGCCGGCCGATGCCGCGGTACGCTCGCTTCGCTCGCTCGGCTCGTGCATTTTCTACATTGACCTAACGCTCCTTCTCGCTTCGCTCGTCGTCACACCTATTTTTAGCCATTTATTGTGTTATTTTGTCCATAACGAAAATTTTTACACCCAACACTAAGAATTTTAATTTTTTTTTCTCGACAATGGTTGAATTCCCACAAATGTGACTTTTAAAATACACTATAGCTAGGGGTCCTCTATCGATTAAAAATTATTTCAACTCAATAAGCCTTTGAGCCCTTAATAGTCATAATTACCAAAACATAATATATACAAAACAATCAGTAATCAAAACATTGCCTCGTGCGTTCATAAGTTTCGAGGCGAATTAAAACTAATATACCTCGTGCGTTGGTGCCAATTTTTCTTTGTGCTTCTGGAGACACTAAATTTAGTTAAATTCTGTTAATTTAACTAAATTTAGTTAAATTCTGTTAATTTAACTAAATTTAGTGTCTCCCTATCCTTTTCTAATGTCAAACGCCAAAAGAATTAGCAAACATTTATAGCGAGTACCGACCTATATTTCTGTTAAATGATTAAAAAAAATGTTGCGTTTTTGCGTATCTTTAGTCCGTATGTTCCGAGGTCGCGTCTAAATCTTTTAATTTTGAAACAAAACTGATAGCGCCAAAATTGTAGCTATCTTCTTTTGGCGTTTAACATTAGAAAATAATAGGGAGAGACTAAATTTAGTTATGTTCTGTTACCGCAGAATTACCAGCATTGTTTTATATACTAAATCGTAAATGACACTCATAAATAAAATTACATGAATAATAAAATAAAAATTTTGATAATAAAATAAAAATTACTCGAAACAGCAGCCATTCTGCCGCATATAGGCTTTCAATCGTGTGAAGCATTCGTCAATACCAACACGATTTTTTTTTCAGCGGAATAGGCTTCGCTTCCCTACATAGGGCTTGCTTAAGAAAAGCGAGATTTGGATGAGAATTGCGACAGGCCCGCAACTCTAATTCTGTTCACAGTGAGTAATCAAGCGGGTTTAAATATGGGCTTTATGGGGATCATTCTTCCGTACTAAAAAAAAAACTAGTAAATAGTCCTTCAGCCACTTCTGTGTGGAATTCGACTTATGTGAGTGCTCTGAAGCTTATTGAAACACCTATTTTTTTTATTTTCACAAAAGGTGTTAGATAAAGGTTTTATAACAAATGGTTTTATAACACCCTCCAAGATGTTATTTTCATAACTTTGTACGTTTACCTTGACCCCTTATTGACAAAAATGCAATTCGGACGCACCTTCGTACAAAACCCTCACCACACCATGACACTAGCCGAGTGATGTATACGCTGAACATCTCGCACAGGAGTTGGGACCTCTTTTGAGCTCTTTTGAGCTACGCGTAAACCTTATTGTTTCGTCGATTAAATTTTTCTTCAACGGTGAAAAAATTCTTGTCGGTAAACAAAATCTATTTCCAGTCGTGTCTTTTTCACGACTTGCGACATCAACGGTTAAAATTTCCTCGTCGGTAAACAAGCTCTCTTTCAGGTTGTGTCTTCTTCAAAACTGCCGACATGAATCAAGTCTTATTTTTCGTAGGCGTTCGTTTAAGTCAGAGGTTCCGAGACTGTTTTTTCTCATAGACCACTTTCAAAATTTAGTTGGTTCCGGTGGACCCCCTGCAGCTACATTTCTACCATATTCCCAAAACTCGATGAAAAATGTGAAGATTAGATCTAACAATGGAAATTTGCGTACGCCAACGTAGACCTCCCTCGAGTTTCCCGTGGACCCCTGAGGGTCCACCTGGACCACTTCGGGAACTAAGGGTTTAAGTTGTGTACTTTTCTTCAGCTATAGACCCTTACTTTGATAATATATTTCAATATCTTATTCAATGATATATTCGTCTACAGAGACATTTCTGTTGGATTACTGCGGTCGCTACCGGATCAGCTTGATATTGGCGCAGTTCTTACTGAGCGAAGTCGGCCACTTCTGTAAAGGTCATCAAGAAAAGAAATCTTCCTGCAGTAATTTAATTTGAAGTAAACAAAAGAACGGCTTACGATCGAAGGGTCGTGGGTTCGAATCCCGGTCCCGTACCACTGAGTTAGTATTTGTAATTCAT
>WUAW01003549.1:22431-33401 GCA_017165845.1 Thaumetopoea pityocampa | reverse complement strand
AGAATATAGCTACGTATTCGAGTAGTACCTATTGTGAAAGCCATATTGTACATCCAAGATAGCGTTAAATGATTGTTTAAATATTATGACTGCCCACAAGAGGAGTATTATATTTTCAGTTTCTAAGAAAGTATTTTATGTGTGTATTTCATTAGTCTACTAAAACTTCTAAATTCGGAAACCGATTTAGATTTGTATAGTGAAGCTAGAATTTTTCTATTAGGCATAAATTATTTCGACGAAATCTTAAGAAATGCGTTGCTGTGGTACAACGGCAATTATATTTCCTCTTGTGATTGGATTGTCGGTTTATCAAATTCCTATTATTAGAATTATAACAATTTAGTCTTGTTATAATCTGAATTATTTTATTAGAAATATTTCTATAGCTTTATATTAGCTTTGCTGGAATATGTTAATCAGTGGTCCTCAAACTTTTTGTTTTATAGACCATTTGCCAGGTTTTTCGTTTTTGGTTAGACCCTTACTTATCTGATATTGAATTTTTGTAAATTCATCAACTTCAAATATGTTTTTAATAGCTCGTATAGTGCTACTTAGTTTGAAAGATTTAAATTTCTAATCGTAGTAATCTTTGACACCTAGGGATTAATATAGACTAGTATAGGGTATCAATAATATAGATCAACNCTTATCTGATATTGAATTTTTGTAAATTCATCAACTTCAAATATGTTTTTAATAGCTCGTATAGTGCTACTCAGTTTGAAAGATTTAAATTTCTAACCGTAGTAATCTTTGACACCTAGGGATTAATATAGACTAGTATAGGGTATCAATAATATAGATCAACATATCGCTCATGCAATAGAATAATGACGTAATTGGNGGTATAATCCAATTTTAAACTGAAACGCTTCTTCTGATAAATTGCAAAAATAATTACGTCATTGTTCTATTGGATGACCGATATATAAACCCTTTAACNACTGAAACGCTTCTTCTGATAAATTGCAAAAATGTAATTACGTCATTGTTCTATTGGATGACCGATATATAAACCCTTTAATTACCGCAGTCCGATCCACCGAAGTGCTTAACGGTGCAGCGCGCTGCGCAATGTGCACATCGCATAGTTTTTCTTATTTCATCGGATTTTCTTGTTTGTCAGTGCAATATAAGTCAGTGGAAGTTTGCAACAGATTGTGTCTGTTGTCAGGCGGTATCACAATGTCGGCTAAATACGGCCCTGGTACACGCGGAACGTATAGCGAATGCCGGCTAAATAGGGCGCCCGTAATGAATCGGCCAAACTTAAGATCTCGTTCATCAACATGAGTTCCCTGTCTATAGTTTTTAATCAATACGCATATATTGCAACATGATTCATCTATCAGCACAAATATCCGACAGTAACTATAATAATAATATAAATATATATTTTTTTTTAACATTTTAATAACTTTTATTGTATTTTCAATAGCAGAATAAAATGTCTATTTTACTGTTTATAGGTATAAATTAAAAAAAGAACTGATTGGGGGAAAATATTATTACTGTATTCATGAATATATATACTATTTAACTCAAACGTGAGATATTGTTAGATACGAATACTTCGATAACGTATTACGAGTATTTTTAATGTTTGGAACTTGAGGTGACAAAATAATAAGTATATCGACAGTAATTCACTGGCCATGAGTATGATGATATAATACAGTAGAATGAGTATAAATATATTTATTTATACTATTGTATTAGACTGCTAACCTAGACATTATATTCAATTTCAAAACAAATATATGACGGTATACGTATTTTATGTTAAAATTATAACAATATAGGGAATTATCCTCAAGTCTCAAGCTCCAGTCACATGAAAAAAAAAACACAACAGTTAACTACTACATTTACCAGATAAATAACAAAATACGCCAAAATGTTTTTACCGCACTAAAAAATTCGCTAAACTCGGTAAGTTATTACCATTTATAATACGCACAAATTAATTCTCTAACACCGGAACGAGTCACGTGACCCTCAATTGAAATAATTAATTCGTATGTAGCCTTTCAAACGGCCTTTCTGAAGGGTACGTGACTTTAAAACAAACAAGCGTTGCATGTGGTCTAACCATTTGCCAAACGTTACTCGATGTCGTGGACATCAGCACCGGTAGTAAGGGATCGCTTTGGTTAGTATAACGCCATCCTCGTCGCTCGCGTGTATGCGAAAGAGACAAAAGACATATACGTCATGCTACGTTCCCCTACTACGAGATCAGCTTGTTATATGTCAATAAAATTTATTTTATATATATATTGTTATGTACACTCAACCCGCGCCGTCTCGCGTTCTTTACTACACCAATCGCTACTTTACCCTATAATACAGTACAAAAAAATGAAGTCAACTAATAAAATATCTAATGTAAAAATCACAAGTAGTGCTATTCTTACTGTTAAAGAATTATATATTCTTCCATATATATAAAAAAGTCGCATAAAAAAATCACAGACAATCACTTTTCCTTTACAGACATAGACCACCGAACCAACCGCATTTTTTTTTTCTCTAAGCATTATATCGCTACGTACAAAACCCTACTTAGTTTTATAACCATCCTGGTTTACAATAGATAAGTCACCCTTTAGGGTCCTGCTGACTGCCGTGAACAGAACCCTCATAATATTATTCTCTCTTCGCTGAGCTTACATGTCAGCCGTATCATTTACCCTCTCTTTCCAATGACAATAACGCAACTGAACTCTTAATTAAATGTCAAATTATACGCATTAAGATGGTGGCTCCTTGGTGCACGGATACGCATATATAGAAGTAGAATTTTATTAAGACATTATCCACTGTATTCTTTCGTGCGCGTAAATTCAAATCAGCTTGGAGATGTTTTTGTTTGTAGTAGTTAGTATACGACCAGCAGATAAATGTATAAACATATACTTTTTATATTTTATTTTATAGGTAGATAATATTGTACATATTACAAAAATATGTATAACTTCTGACGCTACTTATAAGCGACTGATGCAAGAGTGCGAGGCACGGAGTAGCTAGCGCAAACTGGTTTATTCTGGTTTTAATCACTGTGTGTACTGCTACTAACCCAAAAGCATTTCCAAGTTGATTTATCTGTAGTCACTGCGTTACATATCGAATAAAATATATCGTATATGCGTTACGATTATTTAACAAAAAAACCTCTAGCTTCATTTTAAACTGTTACAGAAACCACCTTCTGCGGGCTGCTGTACATTATTCAAACAATTTGTACTATACTCGAAATAACCTACACTAAATTATATTTATCGATGCCAAAAAAACATAGTTTTGGCAACACTCACAAAAAAAATCAATATGAACCATTATATTTGGTTTTAAATTTAATTTGTACTGGCAATAATATCTTTAAGACTTCAGAAATTTGTACTTTAGTTCTTGTAAACAAGAATGCTCATTGCTTGTTGTAGTAATATTTTTGTACTTATAATATTATAATTGAGATACATTTCGTACATTTACACAAAAATGACACTGATTACGCAATAACACCGATAATTTTCACCGAACTTAACAAGATGAGAGAGTTTAAACATTTATTTTTTTTAATGAAATATAATGAATTATCTACAGTCATACTATGACTATAAACATTATTGTTTCGCGATATCCAAATTATTAAGAATGATAAAATTTATTAGAGCCAGTATACTAATGAAAGGTGAAAATGTCATAAAATGGTATATAATTACGTAATGGTACAAACTCATTTTACCGCTTACCAAATATTTGATGCCATCTATCTATTTCACATACGGTCCAAGTTTTTTTTTTTTGGTGAATTAATCTAGTGAGGGAGTGAGCATATCTTTATAATATACGTAACATTAAATGCGAGAATTTTTTTATTAAAAAATTCGTAGAGATTAATTCTCGCAATCGATTCAATTATAGTGCACCCTTATAATTTAAAAAACATTCAATGGTCACTTAAATATTTCCTGTCCAGTAAGTGCTACTATTTTATGAATATTAAGTACTTAAAAGTCAATGCCTTAAATAATGCACTTAATATTATAATATTATAATGAACATTTAACACGATGGACGGGTGTAACTTGTCGAAGATAAAAAAAAAATAAAAGGATAGCATGAAACGGAAAAACAAAAGGTGAATAAAGAAAAAAAAAATAAACCAAAAAGAATAATTTTGTTACAATTTTTTAATTTGCAGAAACCTAACAAACAATAATTTCTCAAAACTTTTTTCATCTCTTAAAACATAATAACATCTATGAAACACAAAAAAAGTAACTGGGAAAAATCAATAATAATAAAAAAAATACGAATAAAAATTTATACTCCGGGGAGTGAAGGAAGGTACAATTAGATTACGTTGTTCGTAACTTGGCCGATCTCCCTGAAAATATTGTGCTTATAAGTGAGGTACATCAATGAGATTATTATCACTAACTTAACTAAAACTTAATAACTAACTTAGACCGTCAACTCAGCTCAATCGGAGCTTGCAGAGACACTAAATACAGACGTCGATGCATAATCCTCATTTGAGCATAACACTGAGTTGAGAGCACTGACTACCTTGCAGAGATTCATATAAACGTGCTCCAGAATTCGAAATGGTGATCTATTTACATAATTTAAAGACTATTTCCCACAAAATTGTATAAACCCGCACTCACCAACAAGTATTTAGAAGAAAACTGTCACGTGTTATTACAATAATCATTAATTAATATCTTCAAACACATCTGTATGACAATTATAGAATCTGAAAAATTACTTAGATTGAATCCTGAGGTAGCATATTTTGTACTTTATTTTTTTTTATATTTTTCTTATTACTCCTACAGACTAAACAAATATTTTTTTTTATTCATTCATATAAAAAATCTACTTAAAAGCTTACTTATGAACTAAGATACATTACTCGAGGTAGATAAACTTATACTAAAATAGCTATGTGGGCTACATTTGTTGTTATAATATTCTAGGCATGACCTTTTGTCTATAGTTCTTAAGACACTAAAGAATGTAATGTAAAGTACCCACATAACAATGTGACGGCAGAGGGTCACCATACCCGTAATAATCTTTGGCTTTACCATCACGACATCTCGCGATTTATTTACACTTAAGAAATGAAAAATATCTTAACTCTAACATCGAATATATCTAATAAACGAAACCCCAAACGGAACCAGTGAAATTTGTTTACATTTAAATGCATTTTGATGTAGAAATAATCGCTTCAAACAAATATGTTATTACCAATATCTTAAATCCAAAGTGTGACTAAATATTTACTCCGCATAATCGCTTGAAGTTTTGTATTGGCGAAATAGTTGTCCAATCCAATCCTTACCCGTAAATCTTTAGAAGACCAAAAAAAGATAGACTTGATTTTTACATTGCTTCTTGCCATACCATTGCCATATAACCAAAAATACAACCACAAAATAAAGGAGATCGGCCACGTCTAATGGAGAGGGATTGCAATACATCGACTTAATGTAAATTGGCCTATCACATGAAATATAATATACATTATCAGGGACCAATCAGAATTTTTATTAGATTTAAACACGTATAATATTAATTTAGACGTTTTAACCAATATCGCTTATAAAGGTACGCTGAGCTTGTACAAATAACATTTGTAAGTGTGATACATACTGAAGTTAAAAAAAACCTCATACAAAATCTGTGAAGAATAAAAAAATTAACATACAACAATTTGATGGGGGTAATCTAAAATTTGTACCTTTTAAAAGTTAGGAAGAAGCAAATCTATTAACTGATTTCAAATCACAATCCTTGCCACCGCTAGCTCTAGCAATCGTTCTTACACCATTTAATCCCTCCGTCGACTTAAAACAAAAAATGAATAAAAAGCTAAAAACGTGATGCATTAATGCAGCTCTGTTTTACGTATCACAAAACATTAAATGTCAAAAGAAATCACAAGTATGAATTTTGAATTCATAAGAGACAAAACCGAAATGACAAAAATAGACTCCTTAGAATAATAATAAAACGTAATGTTAACAATTTGCAATTGAAAATAGCAAACAAAACATTATATCTTAACAATAATACACTTACCAAAAAAATAATGCCGATCGTAATGTAACACTATACAATAATTGCAAAGTATTCGCTCCAAATAGAATGCCTTAACTTTGAAGTCTTATATAATCTTACTGCTCGTCTTACAGACTGTTTTTGTTTTTCAAGATTTGACTAAAGGCATTCCATCGGTTGATGTTGAAGGAAACAACGCTTTCAGTAATATCCTAATAAAAGTGCAAACTTTCCTTCGGCACACGGTTTCGCACAGTGTGGCAATTCCAAACCTGAGTAATCGAAACAATTCGATTAAAATACCCTACCATCTTCTCATAGGGGCCACAGTCAAAAAATACAAATGTATATGTGCGATAATTCTTGCCAAAAAAATGAACTCCCATGAATAGTAATTTTATTTTTTTAAGATTTATATATACATCGTAATAACAAGAGACGCTTTCAAAATCTTCGAATTTTGTGAAAGGTTACGTCAATCTATGTAAAATGTTAAAATAATAATAAATAAAATTCAAGACTGTTAACTCTAGCCACTTTAACTTTCTTTCCATGACAAATCCTGAATAGCACGATTTTAAGAAATCAACACAGATTTACTCATAATACTTTGTAAAGATAAACATTGGAATTTCAAGAAACGAGATTTTCTATTATTGAAATAGATTAAAATAGCCTGATTAATCGAATCAAAAGTTATTAGCTTCTATTTAATTTGGTCTATGGATATTACTAAATTGAATTCCATTCATATATTATACAACCCGGAAAAATTTTACTGTCACATTATATCCATTGTAGTATTATTTCTCCCAATCTTTAAGATCAGAGGTTTCCAGATATTTTTGTCTCTAGTCCACTCACCATGTTTTTCGAGTTTGATTTATTTAAAATTTAATTTTGAAAATTCATCAATGTCAAATGTTTTTGACAGCTACGTACACACTTTGAAAGATACAAACAAACACTTTGAACGATTTAAATTTTTAACTGTAGTGAGTCATCAGCGACTCCTGGGGGGAGGTCGATGTCGACTATTTTAGGTATCAGTGATGTAGATCAACGTATATTAAAATTAAGATCTAGTTCATCAGCAAGATCTTACTGCCTATAAGTTCGTATGTATCAGCACAAATATTCAACAGTATATATGTATGTGTGTGTGTATGTATGTATATATGTATATATATATATATATATATATATATATATATATAACAGAATAACCGCAGGGGTCAACGATTTAAATGTCGATATTTAAGAGTATACCTATATAAAAATGGTCAACCAAATCTAATAATATATGAAAGGAATTCAACTTTATCTATTTAATTCACATTAAAACGAATTAACCATTAGTTAAGAGAACTAAAACGCTATCTTACAAATGGTACTACAACAGAATTAAATACACAAAAGTCACTGAGCCTTTAAATTATTTCTCGTCATAAATATAACTGTATCCTAAAATATAAATATAATTAATTATGAATGCAACTTATTCCTAAATATCAGGAATATAACACTCAGTCGCTACATTCAAGCGTAAAAACAATTATATAATGCGAACTTAAAGTTGAGGTTATTTGGCACCGTACCATCTGCTTTGTGTGACGAAGACCATTTACTGCAGCTGTTTTAAACATGAAATATTACAAGTGAACGTCACGGGTGTGAACTCAACAAAATATAATACATCAGACACCCGTGAACGCTCATACATTATATTGTTTTTAAATAATTACTTTCTTTATAAAAATCTCAATTGGTTGCACTTGAAATGACTAGGAATATAAAAGTAGTAAGTGGCTTTATCTAAAATTCACTAAGACGAAATAAACATTACAAACGGAATGTTAAAATCGACACCATCGCATAGAAACATATAATATATTTGGTCTCAATAGTAACACCCGTGCCGGCGAGCTTGACGCGATGACGGATTACTTTAGAGTCGCACGCATCGGACCGCACGTGCAGCTTTATAACATGACCCTTTTACCTAACTACTTATGTGTCTAGGGCAAAATTGTACTTTGTACAAAACGAAAACCGTTCCTTATTTATTCACAGTACAGTAAAAAAAAATTGCTGAAAATCTACGTGTTTTTTTTTCGTATATTCTCACAATTTTAATCTTCTTAATTAAAAAAAAAAACGGACAGTGTGGCAAAAATGAAAAATAAAATTATACGGCGTGTTTATATTGTATCACAGATATTTTATTAAAATGCGTAAAAAAAACCGTAATAAACTAGTCTATTGTTATTATGTTAATTGAAAATAAAAATAAAAAATATTAGAAGAGGTAGTTTTGCCACAGAGTACTGGTGCGTGTGCTTCAACCTAGGCTCAGGCCATTTACAATATTCTCCTATTATTTACATACATTTAGCCTAAGCCCATCAGTCTCGACAACATCCTTATGATTCCCTAGCTCAGATAACATAAGCTATGTCATAATCAAGTTGAAAATAAAACGACTGGTAACTTCATTTCACAGTCAACTGACCATATTACTAAGCTTAAAAACATTAAGGTACTTTAACGCAATGATGGTGCAATTAGAGGTACTATATTTTTCAAACATGGTACCGGACAGAAACGTACGGTGAGCAACCATTCATAGTCACACATGAATATTAAATTAAGTAACAATTATCGCACAATTTCAAAACTTTAAAAAAATTCTTAAGATCAATTTCTGAGGTAGATACTGATTTCATAATATGCTTTTAACGAGGTATATATTATTGTACGTGCGTTACACACATTTCTAGACGCGGCTCGGACGACCCGGGAGGCTTGAAGGGCGAACAACTCTTAAAATAATATTAACCTATAGTAAAGGATTTGCAGTTCCGTTTCAAGGTCAGACGGAAAATGACAAAAGTATCGACCAAAATACATCAATTGTCGATTTACGGGTGCGCAAGGTAGAGGGTAAAGCGATGCATTCATCCACACGTTTAAAACCTGTTTCAACATTTATTTTTATAACATTTCAAATAAAATATTTGCTTTCTTTAAAATATTTACACTTTTTTCCACAAAAAAAATTAAACAAAACCGATAGAGATTAAAATGGAACTGGCGGAGAATAACATTACTCATAAAAAATATTTTTACGTCTATTAATTATCTAATTTAATTTCAGTTTATAAACAATATTTAGAAACATTGGGCATAAATGAAACATAAATAAATGAAACTGTAAATGAAACAGATTTAAAACTAGTCAAGAAGTCACGCTGCACAATTTTTCTATTATAAATCATTACAATACAATCGGGACGAATCAAAATATGCTAATACACTCAAAAATCTTTCTGTTGTTCATAAACAATTAACTGTTCCAATATAAGGACAGCATATTCACTTAGTAAATACTAGCAAAGACAACTTTGTTAATTTATTAAGCAATTAATTGGCAATACTTATAAGTTATGATTGCTATTTTTTTTAACTAACATCACAATGTTAATTTAAACGATTTAAATTCGGTTATTTTAAAGAACATGACCGAGTTAATACAAACAAATAATTTAATTGGTTTAAGTGGTCGATCTTTCAAACATGTAATTTTTGTTAATCGACTAATACAACCTGACTGATTGTCAATATTAACATATTAGAGTAGGTTAATGCATTAGTTATACTTAATTTTGTGATTTAACCTTTTAATTTTAATTTATAACAGTGCAATTTAGTTATTGTTCATAAGCTTTTCGGATTAGTTATGAGCAAAGAATCGATGTCAATCGTTAGAAGTAAAATTATTTATGAGTAACAATTTTTTTTAACCAACCAAAAAACAGCATTCTGCTAATTTGAAATTTTTTGAGTATATACCAAAATGATCGTTAATACCGATGTCACCTTGCAACATGGGTGAGGTACGCCTTCATGGATTGAACAATTTATCTAATAGAATTTAATAAAAAAAGAACATACATACAATCACGCCTTTCCCATTTATCTCGGGCGGGGAATCGAACCCCGAACTCCCGCGTGACAGACGAGGATACTTTACTACCGAAAAATTGGGGTAGGCAGAGACCACTTCTTTCCACTTACTATGAGCAAAGTGACTATTCGTAGCCCACTTTTCGCCCCCGCAGGAAACGAGGTGTTTCGGGTGGCGAACCACGACGTCACCATTTTTATAAGGTTCAAATAAGAACTTTAGGTAAAGGTTGATTATTCCTGCGTTACGTTCAAATTCGATTACCCGTTTTATCGGTCGCCCGAGCCGGTGCGATAGAGCAGAGGTAGTTCGGTTGTGTAGAGATGAGGGTAGGACGCGGGGTCTTACTGCGCGTGGTTGTGCAGCGGCCCCGGCGCGAGCGTCGCGTGGCGGTGCTCGCGCGCGATGTGCCGGCGCACCGTGTTGTTGCGCGTGAACGTGCGCGAACAGTGCGGGCACGGCACGCGGATGCCCTGGTGCCGTTGCCGGATGTGCGCGCGCAGATTTGTCTCGTATCCGTACAGTCTCTCGCAGTATGGACATTTTAACTTTTTACCTGAAAATTCCCATTTAGATTTTAACTTCATTTTCATCTATCTATATTGGTATCTTAAGAGATACCCAGGGCGTCACCAGACGCTGACCGGGGGGTGGGGGGTGCAAGTTGATATATAAAGGGTGGGAAAAATATGAGTTAAATACAGTTAAGTGCACGTGAATGGCGGCGGCAGCATATTGCCTTCCCCCTCCCCCTCGCCCCGCGGACGGAATCCTTAGAATAGAGTAAGCGAATTCATTCGAGTTTCAACTTGCGAAACTTGCTTGATCGGTCGGTTGTTGTTTTTCAAAATGGCCTTCAGTTTCAAATTCGCGTCATTTCTACCAATGTCGAGCGTATATATTATTTCATATTATA
>WUAW01003529.1:47054-58236 GCA_017165845.1 Thaumetopoea pityocampa | reverse complement strand
GTGTAATCCACAAATTGTTGTTCTGAGTCTGGGTGTTCTGTGTTTCCGTTATTTGTATGTTTGTAAAATCCACGCGACACAGGAATTAATCCTAATGCGGGAGTTAAAATAAGTAAATAATAAACGTAAACAGGTACGCTGAAGGATAAAAATAATGTTTAGTAGGTGTGGTGACCTACTTCGATACATAGTATCAAACATCCTCGACAAATGGCGCAAATTATAAATGAACAACATCATCATAGAAGTCTGAATCACGGTGAAGAAGTTCGATAGCCATTTAATGTATATACATCTAGACATTAACAATTTTCGGATTTGTCATTCCTACCACACTTCGACGTGTAAGCTAGTGACATCTCGTAGTGATTATTAATGTTTTCATCAACTTCCCCATTGGTTATCATCCTGTTGCAGTAACCGTGTCTACCAAAGAAACTTTTGTGTTGTAATTACGAATAGGTGATAAAAGTTTCTATTAAAATAAAAGCAGATTTAGATATTGCAGAAGATGTTTTTTTAATCGTATTACATTGCTGCAGTTCGTTGCTCTGATGTGACAATCTGTTTTAGCAACACGGAATACTAAGTGACATTATAGCATTATGTCATTAGTATGGAAAGTGAATTAGGATTTGTAATATATAATGAATTAATAATTAAGTGTGTACATATTGACTCAAGGTCTAAAGTATACTAAAATTTAAGTCAAAAAAACTGTCAGTCAAAGATTACATTTTTTTTCGTTTTAGTTTAAGAAGAAATCGAAGCCTAAACAAATAAAAATACAGAAAAAGAGGCCTCCTCAGGATATGTGGCCTCCTCAGAGTCCTAAAGGACCCCAACGTCGTCGGTTCTACGAGCTATGCGCTCCGCCCTCTGCCACTTCATCCTTGCAATCCAATCCTTTGATATCTAGTTTGATACCTATATCAGTGACTCTGATTTTCCTGCCTAGCTTATTTTATACAGTTGCTTTGTGGATAAGTTTTTGAGCGTTTTATAAATAAATAAAATAAAATAATTTTCAACGAGCATGAAATCAAGCATGAAATCGAGCATGAGACCACGTACTAGCAAGCGCAGTGTGGGACGGCCACCTACGAGATGGACCGACGACCTGGTGAAGATAGCTGGGTCTCGTTGGATGCAGGTGGCTACGGACCGGTCGCGCTGGAATTCGATTGGAGAGGCCTATGTTCAGCAGTGGACAGCGACGGGCTGAAATGATGATGATGATGATGAAATCAAGTTAAATAACCTTTATCACGGCTGAAAAAAAAAATAAACACCACAGAGAAATACTTTATATGAAAACAGAAACAGTTTTTAATACACTTTTATAAACTCTGTTTCTATTTAAAAACTCCAGTTCTATTATCAGACACTCGCCTCTGGGGACACCTGTGCGTGACATCACCGGCTCCTGATTACTTTACTAGAGCGAGCCGGGTGATTGCGAGAATCGATGCAAAAACGACCTGTAATCGTGCGTTCATCACAACTAGGTATTATATAAGCGCAATTGAAAACCGGGCATCGGCATAATAACAGAGTCACTGCATTTGTTCTCGTAGATGTTGTGAGAGCCAGCTAGGGCTGTACCATGATATTGGACAGCAGCGTTATACTGTTGTTATTCAATAAGATTTTACTGCTATATAGCAGTAAAATCTTATTGAATAACAACATATCTTGGATATCCGAGACATCTGTTAAGCGTGGAGATTATGACAAATCCCTCCTTTTTAAAGCGGAGGCTCATGTCCAATAGTGGACTTTCACAGGCTGTTAAGAAGAAGAAGAATTGAAAACAGCATCTTTATTTAGAAATTTATAGGTTAACAATACTTAATTTCTATGGAACATATATATTTCGTGTTAAGTATAATATATGTAATAGTGGAATGGGTCAGTGAGTGATCGAGTTCATACATAATACAGTGAATTCGGACATCTAGCAATTCAAGACTTTTTATATCAATTAGAGACTAAGTTATTAAGTAAAAGTGCTATGCCATTTACATCATCGTTATCATAAGCCCATAAAAATCCATTTCTGGAGAGGATTCCTTTTATTTCATTTTCTGTTAACCACTGGCAGATAACAACACGGCTTTAGTTAAGCGGTAGCAAGCAATGAGTCATTAACAATCAATCAGTTACTTAATACGAATTTATTTGACATCCTACAATCGATTGCTGGATGATAGAACAACTTTCGATAATCGCAGTATTATACGGAATCGGCCCGCCGGAAGTCACCGTGCGGGCGGCTTATCGGCTCAATTAGCAATTCCCGAGGCGAGACTGCCAGTTTCCTTGATGCGTACACGACGTTATGTTAATTGTGGGGTACAAAAGCAAAGGCGACACTGTCCACGGAGTAGGAGTGTGTAAACGTATTGATATTAAGCTACTCTTTGGGTTTTCTTTACAAATCTCTCCATCGGTCATTGATTGGCTATATATGGATTGGACAGTTGGCTCTATAAACCCTTTTGCAAAAAAGGCCACTTTCGATTTTCTACGCCATCTTAAAAGAATATTATAGAAAAAAGGTTTTATTAATTTGAGGATATAATTTATAATAGCATGTTATTTGAAGTAGGCTGGCATGAAAGCTTACGTTCCAAATTTAAATTTTTAAATTAACAAAAGAAGTCTAATGATTGTTGTATTGTCAAATTACTTTATTAATGGTGCGAATTGGTAACTGTTGTTTGCTTATTATTAAAATTTTAAAACTTTTCCGATAATTTATGCAAAGTTATTCATTTGATTTTTAATTTTTACATGCAATACCACTTTCTGATATGGTTGATAAAGCGATAAGGGCCGCTAAAATTATAGCGCTACTTGAAGAAGATTGTTTGTAAACTTATTCGGTTCGGAAGTATATATTCTCCTTCAAAATTTGTACTAAACGTAGCTCTATGCAGTATATTTAACTATTTATACCAGATGTCCTCAAATTTTTTTTATCTTGGTGACACTTGACATATTTTTCGCTTTTGGATAGACCCTTGCTTAGCTAATATTGAAAAAAAAAACAATCACAAATTCATTAACTACAAGTGTGTTTTTGACAGCTGGCACAAACCACTTGCAGGACATCGTTGACCCCTGACGGTCGATGTAGACCACTTTGGGAATCAATGATTTAGAGTTATTATAGAACGAACGAAGAGGTCGAGCGTAGTCAGTGGTCGATATTACCGATTTTTAGGTTATACAGTGCTTGCCACGGCTTAATGTTAGATGGTGTAATCATTTTATAACTCTTGACTTGATCTCTTCCTTATTTCGAAAGGCGTGTAAGTAGCAATGCGATTAGTGTTCGAATGACATTAATCTTCGCAGTGCTCCTGGCGACGACAGGAACGATGTCGGATTGTAAACGGGCATCTTAATCAGCCCCAAAGCTATATACTCTGTAAAAACAGCAAACCTTGACTTAAGAGACTCAGAGTAATGCTGAGACGACTCTTTGTGGTAATCTAATATTAATCTGTTTGAAATGTACTCGATTTTGATTCATTGTTCACCAATCAATAGAATAATTCTTAAGGAAGGTTTGCGTACATAATTTATACAAGTGAGCGCTTCAATAGTGTGTGATAGATGAGAGTGTGCATGAAAATAATGTTTAGTGTAACCGTTTTCCTCAAATTCCATTTTTATGCACGATAATGCGCGGCCCCATAGTGCTTATTTGGTCAATGCGTATATTCAAGATGTCGGTATTACCTGCATGGAGTGGCCAGCTCGTAGCCCAGACTTAAATCCCATAGTACATGTATGAGACGAGTTTGGGAGGTGTCTTAGCTTAGTAAACGCTTTCTAGCTCCAGCTACAAGTTGAAGAACGCGTTAGTAGAAGAACACTCAAACACAGACCAAAATCGTATTATAAATTTGGTACAGAGCATGCCACATCATCTTGATGAGGTTATACGGACTCGTGAAGGAAATACAAAATATTAAAATAACAAAAAAAACTGTATTTTTTTTTTATAAACTGCGATATATATTTTTGGTGTCATAAGTTAGAAGTTTTTTTTAAGGTTTTGTACGATTTAATTAACATTAAATATTGTGCAAAACATGTATTTTCTTTTATGTATTAATAAGTCATTTACAACATACTACAGTTTCACAAATCAATTTTAGATATTTAAGGTACTATTACAGCAAAAGACTTGACTTGAGCAAAAGTGATGACTTATGGTACTGAGACGTGGCCGCTATCTATGGGCCTTATGAGGAAGCTCAAAGTCGCTCAACGTGCTATGGAGAGAGCTATGCTTGATGTTTTCCTGCGTGATCGAATCAGAAATGAAGAGATCCGTAGACGAACAAGAGTAACTGACATAGCGCAGTGTATCAGTAGGCTGAAGTGGCAATGGGCAGGGCACATAGCACGAACAACCGATGGCCGTTGGGGACGCAAGGTGTTGGAGTGGCGGTCACAAACTGGAAAACAAAGCGTGGCCAGGCCTTCACAAAGTGGACTGACGACCTGGTTAAGGTTGTAGGAGGCCGCTGGATGAGGGCTGCGCGAGGCCGATCTTTGTGGAAATCCTTGGGGGAGGCCTATGTTCAGCAGTAGACGTCTTTGGGCTGAGATGATGATGATGATTACAGCAAAGAGTTTTAATTACTAAACTAATGTTATTAATACTCTAAGTATTACAAATTTTTTAGCCACACGTTATTTTTGTGATCCAGTATACATATCTAGGATTGATATCTTCATTAATGTTTTATTGGTTTTGAATACGGTCGATATGATATCAATCTTAAACACAACAGTTGATGTAAAATCATAAGGATTTTAATTAACTGGACTAGTATTGAAAACGTCAGCTGCATTAATCAATGCTAGCAATTAACTTTGAGAAATTAGCGGACCTCATTTCAGTTTTTAATTTGTAATTTAATTCCGCACTAAAAGACTTCATTGTTGGATTATAGATTTTTTTTGAAGGCTTTAATGCTAATTGGTAATTAATAAATTTGGAAAACGAAGTCAGTGATCAGCATTTGCATCAGAAAGCTTTAACCGTTCTAACATTTAGTTGAGACCTCGATCTTTCTCGTCTTTTAGAAGGCATTTAAAATAGTAAGTTGCAACTAGAAATGAATGATATTAGTTGTCGTACGCATTATGGTGCTTACGGGGATGATGTAGTAATAACCCTGATATAGACCATTGTTGGTGCAACTCAAAACGTATAGGTAATAAATATTTAAAAAATTATCTTAATAAATCCCACGAATCTGTAAATATGTAATGACTTCCAAAATAAAAAAAAATCCAATGTTTTCGATGCTTGGGAAGTAATGGGTTAATGTATACGCAAAGAGAGAGTGCAATTATTTGACATCTAAAGGTAATAGATTCAAATATAGACGCATTGGATTTGTAACCTTATCAAATACCACAGAAACGATTGAAAGACGAGGGTGAAATCGAGGGTGTTTGGAGGCGACTTAAGCCACACATGTTGTCTTTCTCAGAGATTGGCTTAACCAGCGTACATAGAGGAACGGGTCTCTTTTACGGGTCTCCACGTCTTTATAGCTCCGTTCTACTAAGCTAGGGTCCAAGATGAGGTATCATATTTTATTTAATTTGTACCGAAAAGATTCTTATTTAATTTCTTATATTGTATTCATATAAACCAAGCTACAGGTGATTTTTTTACTAATGTTATAGCAGGCTATAAGTTGACTACAACATACTACAGATTCACGAATCAATTTTAGATATTTTAGGAACTGTTACAGATTTTTTAAGCCACCTGTTATTTATGTGGATCAGTATATTATAGGATTAATATCTTTATTAATTTTTATTGGTTTTGAATACGGTCGATATGATGTCAATTTTAAAAACAATAGTTGATATAAAATCATAAGGATTTTAAGTAACTGCACTGGTATTGAAAACGTCAGCAGCATTAATCAATGCTAGCAATTAACTTTGAGAAATTTGTGGACCTCATTTCAGTTTTTAACTTATATGACGATGTATACATTCGAAATGTGGTTTGGGCGCATTAACGTGGTTTTAGCGACAATAGCCACGACTTACTGCCTTACATGCTGTCCGAAACAAGAGACGCCATGAGAATATTAGCGCTTTTTGGCCGGAAACCAACCTCTGAGGAAGTGGTCTCTGACTAGAAGTGGTAGTATAGTGAAGAGATGGTAGTAAAGTGGTCACTATCCCCGCTTATCACCAGAGAGCCAGAGAAAAAGACTAAATAAAATAATAAGTCTTATTTATTTATTTATTTACTTTACACGTGACATTTTTTATATTTTTTTCAATCCAGTCGTGGTAGTACGCGACGTCTGTATACACAATGACACTGTTCGATCGGCTTGGTATTTTGTAGGAGACTATTCCAATCTGTATATATTTTTGTATTATCAACGCACTTCCAGAGTCGCCGCTGTAATGACAGAAATATTACGGATACAATTAATTACTCAAAAGATTCGTTCGGCGACTTTCGAGATTTCATGAGCCTATGTTAATTTTCCACAAGAGAATATGCCGTGCCATTCGTTTTCGAGTAAGTAGCTAATCTGTTTATATTAACTACTCAACAACTACATGAGGTTGTTAACATGATAGTAGAAAGCATGAATACTTCAGCTCACTGGTACCTCAACATTCTAAACCAGAGGTCCTCAAACTTTTTCATCTTGTAGAACACTTGTAATGTTTTTCACTTTTGGATAGACCCCCAAAGCGTAGTTAATATAACATTATTGTAAATTTGTTAACTTCAAATGTGTTTTTTGACAATTGGCGTGGACCCGTTACAGGTCATGTCGACCCTTGGGGGGTCGATATACATAGATCACTTTGGGTATCAATGTTCTGAACAAACAAAATTCAAACTTGAATTAAATTTTTTTTATTTGGATAGAAGTCGACATTTATCAAGGATATTTTTTGACAGAGTTTTATCTTGAATCAGAGTCATCACATAGCTTTGATTTGTAAAATTTCATAGTAAATTTTGCCAACAGCAGTCGCCGGAGCATTGTCGTGCCGCCAATGGTTAACAACTAGTGTTGGTTGTGCAAGACTAAGGCGAGACTCACCCAGTCTTGATCTTGCATCGGTTAATCAGGTTTTAGTATTGGTACTGTTCTTAAATATCCAGTCTGCACTTAATACGAGCATCTCGTAAGCCTTGCGAAACATAACTTCTTATCAAGTGCTATAAACTTGGTAAAATCTGCGGCTTCGCTATGTTATGTGATAATGATTCATAACTTATCATTATATACTTATTATTATATACTTATATTCTTGGTATCGTATTTATCTTTACGCCAGTCTTGCATGCAAGACCGATACTGTTTTTTGATCACACTGGTGCCGATTCTGTTGTAACAGAACTGAACTAAATTTGATCCCTCCCTATCTTTTTCTAACGTCAAACGCCAAAATGAAATGGCTACAATTTTGGTGCTGTCAGTTTCATTTACAGACGTCAAAATTTAGACGCGATTTCAGAACACACGGACTAAAGTTACGCAAAAATGCAACATTTTTTGAACCGTTTGACAGAAACGTAGGTCGGTACTCGCTATAAATGTTTGCTATCTCTTTTTGGCGTTAGACATTAGAAAAAGATAGGGAGGGTCCAAATTTAGTGAAGTTCTGTTATAACAGAATCGGCAACACTAATGACAACTCTTAGGCTTAACTGTTATATAAAAATATGAGTCTTACACAGCAGCCCAACTTTTTCCATTGATGTCGCCAGCACATAAGCAACCTTTAGGAATTCTACCAATTATTTGTTCGCATTTTCTTCGTTCTATCAATGACTGTGATGTATATTGCAGCACATCTGTTCCTTGTGATGGGTTTTCCTGAAAAAATATCCCTGGTAAGTATACTTAGTCTTGCTATAAATATTGTTACTAGGAAAAGATCTTTTGCATCTTTTCTTTTTATTGCATAAAACATTTACTATCATCACTACGGTAATAAATATTTTATGCACTAGAAAGAAAAGAAAACACACTTGTTAATATAATAGCATTATAAAAATATAAAGTTTATTCAGAATTATCTCCATTGCCCTTAATACAATCTTTTGAACTCCGAGGTCAGTTATCAATGGAAATACGTGCTTTCTCCACGGGAAAATGCTTCACTGCCAATCTTATGAGTTGTTTTAAGAATAATTCATTATTAAATTTCCGATTAAATAATGACCAGTGCGTCTCTTATAAGCTGCAAGGCCTAAATCATCTTCTAAAATTCGCAACACGGTTCTAAGTGCTATATTTATTTCCCGAAATAAAATCTTTTGCTTTCGGACAGGATTTCTTCGAATTCTTTCTTTCACTGCTTTGATTGCCTATTTTAGTATGAATATTATGTGGACCGCCAGATCTTTTTCTGTCACAAACAGAGGAGGCTTCATTGTATATGGCATGTATGAAGTCCGTTACCCAAACATTCAACTATTACCTAAAATTTCAAAAATCGCATTTGCCTCCATATCTACCTTGTATAATGCTATCACAGCAATTCGGTTTTCTTTATCACCCCATTCTATTTTAGTATCACAAGAATATTTAACACAAATTGGCGTGAATATGTGAAAAGACAATGAATATTCATATAAGAAAATTCAAATTAATACTACTGTTTTTTTTAACTGTAACAGTAATTATGGCCAGACTAAGTATAATCATAATTTATTTATTCAACGAGACTAGTTTATTTTAATAACTACAAATATAGAAAGAATAATATAACTATATTCATTAAAATAGGAAAATAAGTACAATATGAACATGAATATATACAATATGAATCTAACTACGTTCATCACAATATGAAAATAACTACAATATGAATATGAATATATACAATATGAATATAATTACGTTCATTACAATACAATAGAGGTATATTTGTATCATCATCATCACAATCGTCATCAGCCCGTAGAAGTTGATTATTAAGCATGGGCCTCTGTCTTATATCATATTCTATCACATCTTCGAAAATAAAGTCATCTACGAGTAGGATTACTGAGTTGTGGGGAATGTGGATATTCATCATGATACATTGCATGTACTCGCCAATGACACTGATGACTAGTTCAGACGTTCAAATCATAATTTACAGCCACTTTCACACATTGGTCTCGCTCCAAAAGATCATTCTCTGTAACTTAGACACTAGGTAATAGTATACATACTTATAGCTGCTAATACTAGAAAAACATTTACGATTTAAGCACAAACATCCTTACCAGCTTCGAACTCAAGACATAGAAAGCAGAGTTATTACCAACTGAATCAATCTCTAGTAATTCCTGCGGGTATTGTGTATTTAATTCCGTTGACGTAATAAGTTTATTACATCCCTCCTTCATCCTTCCATCCCCGATCCATATATGTCTAATCAGGGTCTAATCCTCCCCTGATAAGGAGGAGTCTACCACGCTGGCCTGGTGCGGGTTGATAGACTCCATACACCCATGCGGGCAAAGTTTTCCTTTTCCATTGAGTAAATTGGTGTCTACGGTGTAGATTGTATATAAATTAGAAATAACTCAGTGGTACGGGATCGAGATTGAATCCACGACCTATTGATTGTAATACGTGTTTGGTACCACTTACACTAATGTACCTCACCAATATAACTCATCCTTTATTATGATAATTTTCAAAATTTTATTATAATCCAGAGACAATATCGTGCAATCAGCACTCAAGAATTCAATCAGCAGACTGCAAATGTTAGTAATAAACTTCAAACGTCTATTATTATTTTTTGGATTTTTCTACTTACGTTCACCAAACCCCATCCGGCAACATATGCAGTTGCTACTCGGGGAGGAGAGTTCATTAAGGCAACTCTTGACGTCTTCGGACCAAGTGTGAATGGCG
This sequence comes from Thaumetopoea pityocampa, assembly GCA_017165845.1. NCBI lineage: Eukaryota > Metazoa > Arthropoda > Insecta > Lepidoptera > Notodontidae > Thaumetopoea > Thaumetopoea pityocampa. Next base: position 48,292 of record WUAW01003529.1, on the reverse strand, counting down.
TTTTCAATGCCATTAGTGCAATGTCATTAGTAGGAGATGTCTCATATCGTTCGTGGGTCAGGAACGCGGTTACAGTTGATTTGTATCCTCCCCTATGGTCGGCATCACCTGCTGAAGCCACTATTTTGAATGATTTATTACATTCTCCTAAACAGTGACCGGCCGTTAGGCACACCGCCTGGTTTACGATAGAAGCACCACAACTATATCTAATTACCCCATGGGTCACCGCACAACGTATAGTTAGAAATACAGAATGAGGGAAACTTTCTATAGCTGCATCTTTTCCATGGACGACAAAACCTTCCATTTTCTGACACCGATACATTAGTATGTTCAAATTTATAAATAACAACACTATTACAAATGACATCTTTGATTTTGCATTCTATTTGTATATGACCGTCAGAGAACTTCAACAGGTACGAAATAATTTCTAACATGATATTAGTCTGATTGAAATTGATCGATTAAATCAAGCGTTTTACTGTGCAATTACAAGACGTTCGGCCGATGTGATTTTATCGCTTTTTTTAGCGGTAATAAATTGTGTGCATTAAAATCAAATTTTTAATTAGACAGTGCATTTCATTTAATCTATACTATTATAAAACTATTAAATGACAAGTTTTCAAAAATCAAACTACTCAGATCGACTAATTAAAAGCTTCTGAAACCAAATCCGTCGATGTTTGTTTGTTTGTTCGGGCTTCACGCAAAAACCTACAGGTAGATTTTAGTTAAACTATTACAGACTTAAAGGTACTATTCTCATTTAAATACTACACCATATTTCATGAAAATCGGTGCAGCAGAATTGAAGACGGCTTGATACCGGTTTTAATAGACGTCATTAAGGTACGAGAGGTTAAGTAAAAGTTGATATTGGCTTTTTAATATGATTGTGTATGATGTATGATTGTGTCAGGATTTCCCATGTACTAGAAAACCAACATTCACGCGGGCGGAGCCGTGGGCAAAAGCTAGTTATTAATAAATAGTACCTTTTTCATGTTATTATTTAATAAAGTACAATAGTTTTCACGTAAACGAGTTGTGTAGTTCTAAAGAACTAGAGTCGTCGATAAGGCTCAAAGGATCGCAAAGCTAATGTGGCAGTGGGCGAGGCACATAGTTCGCAGAATCAATGGACGTTAAAGTCCAGAAGTGCTGGAGTCAGGGGTGGTTTACGATAACGGGCGCCCTAGGCCTGACGAAATGAGCGCCCCCTCCCCATA
>WUAW01003529.1:26508-45692 GCA_017165845.1 Thaumetopoea pityocampa | reverse complement strand
TCAAAAATTTCCCAATGTTGATTTCATCCTCCGTCAATCCGATTTCCCGGATAAAATTCCGGAAATGTATATTCTTCACCAAAATCGTTATCGAGATCGGTGGAGTGTGTCGTCTGTAAATCTTCACACTGTGTGATCAAGTGATGGTGAAAAAAAAAAATTGAGCATTATTCTGATCATCTCATTAAAGATCGATGATCACTACTTGTACAGTTGTTCACTAGCCCGCGGGAAAAAATATTAATTCGCTTGTCAGGATGTGTCGCAGTGGGTATACGATTGGTATTGGCACATGAGAGAAGGGGGCGCGCAAACCTGCGAATTTCGCCGGCACGTGGCGTCCCCTTCTGCCACGCCGTCCTAGGCTCGGGCCTAGCGGATCTAGTGTATAAACCGCCCCTGGCTGGAGTGGCGACCCTGAATCGGAAAGCATTTTGCGAGTCGAAAGCAAAGTCACATGTTTTACGCTGGCTTATGTTTGTGTCCATAAAAATGCTTTTTTTTCGTCAGTATCTGTGGATTTTTTTTTTTAAGATAATTCCAAGCACATATACATAGGTTTCTTCTTACTTTTTTGAGCAAGACTCAGTTTAATCTTACAATGAACTGAAATCACCCCATCTAATGAAATTCCTAACCATCACAATCGCTTAAAAGATTTGCCAGGTGCACACACCTAATTTACTGCACCAGTATTAAGTTGTTATGTGTTTACTTTAAGCATCTTACTTAGTGGTTTAGCTCGGGGCTCAGTACTCGTTATAAATCAGAAGCATATCATAAAATCTCCAATAAGCACTTCGACTACCGGCTGGAACCGTTACATGTTAGCCGTGCCCCAGATCGCTTGATAACACGAAAATAATCGTTCAATAAAAATCGTTACTTTTCTTTTAAATAATAACAGTGATAACTGAATTGTATTAGCAAAAACGAAATACATGCTGTCGTAACCGTTACAAGAAACAAAATTCTTTTAAAAATTAATGATTACGTGAAATAATAATATAATTTAACGACTGATTGGCACAGTGGCAATTATTGCTTTTTGTGCTAATGAGTCCCGGTTTCGAATTCCGGTAGGAACAAACATTGTGTAATTAACACAAATGTTTGTATCAGTCATGAACGTAATTTATATATGTATTATGATAGTATTTATCTATGTATATCGCTTCTAGTAATCTAGGATACAGGAAATCCTAGTTTGAGACTGTATCAATTTTTGTGAGCGTCCAGAATATAAATATAAAAAAATTTGAAAATAATTTAAAAGTTTTTCGCTTAAAATATGTTTATATTTGTTAGAATTTCGATTTGAAATAAATCCTATAAATAAAATTTATATATTAGAGTCAATGATATCTGTTAACATAATTATACCAAAAGGAAAATTTTCGAAATAAAAAAATAAAAATTATTGTATTGAAGAATATAATCTATACTGTTATATAATTGTTAAATGTCAAATTTTGTAAATAAAAGATATTTAAAAAAACTACTCAGATTGACAGATAAAGGCTTCTGAAACCAAATCCGTTCATGTTTGTTTCTTTATTCAAGGTTTACGCACATGCTGATAGATTTTGGTCAAACTACATATTACAGTCTTAAAGGTTCTATTCCAACTTAAATACTGCGGCACGTTTCATCAAAATCAATCGAGTAGAATTGAAGATACAGCTTGATCTCTGTTTTAGTAGCTGCCGTTAAGGTACGAGAGCTCAAGTAAAGTGGTTCTTTGGCTTTTTATGTAAATCTATGATTGTTTCGGTATTTCCCATGTAGCGGAAAACCGACATTCACGTGGGCGGAGTCGCGGGCAAAAGGTAGTTATATTATAATATAAATACTTTAGAATCTATTTGTATTGAGTCAGTATGGTAATCAGAGAAATATCACTTCAGAGCAATAGTATTTATTCTGAGCGTATTATCATTATGATTCTGTTTACTATACTGACTCAATGTTTGTCATCGCCGAAAATACATTGTACAATCACTGTAAAAATAATTAGTTTGGGTACCAAATGTACCCTAGCTATTTATCCCGATATTAACTAAGGTCTTCTTTTATTTAGGGAATGCAACTATTAGGTGGGTTTAGATCAGAGGTCCTCAAACTTTTTTGTCTTATAGACCACTTGTAATGTTTTTCACTTTTGGGTAGACCACCAAAGTGCAGCTAATATGAAATTTTTGTAAATTTATTAATTACAAATGTGTATTTGACAATTCGCGTAGACCCCTTGCACGTCATCGTCGACCCTTGGGGGTCGATATAGACCACTTTGGGCATCAATGGTTTAAACCAGAGGTTCCCAGACTTTTTTCTCATAGACCACTTTTAAAATTTAGCTGGTTCCGGTGGACCCCCTGCAGCTACATTTCTACCATATTCCCAAAACTCGACAAACAATGTGAAGATTAGATCTAACTATGGAAATTTGCGTACGCCAATGCTGACCCCCGTCAAGTCTCCCGCGGACTCCTGGAACTGGACCACTTTGGGAACTAAGGGTTTAGATGAAGAAGAATATGTCATGTCACGTCATTCCCCTAAGCTCCCACAGATATTGTTACTACCAGTGACAAGAAAATAGGCTAAACCCACTGAATTACACACCTTTCGAAACATAGAGAAGCCATGGAAATATTTAAATCATCGAGTGGGATTTTAAGCTTAGACCTTAAGTTTTTTTAAATAACTTTGATTTTTGAAAATTTGACATTTAACAATTTTATAATAGTAATAATAATAGATTGTTAGTCATACTCCAACTAAATATTTTTTGTGACATCATAATAATCAATACGATTTAAAAAAAGTGTTGTGTAATTCAATTCCAAACTTTGAACATTACAACTGAAAATTTAAAAAAAAATGTAATTTCGTCTTTGGTCGATGGATGAGCGATATATTATTTTGTATATTCCATAACTGTAGTTAAAAGCTAAATTTGAAACGACAACACAGCGAGTTATCGTTCCGTAGTAAGCCTCACTCGAGTACAAAGAAAAAGTACTGCAAATGTCGGTACCGTTACATTGGATGAACACTCGTAACTGTTAGGTTCTGGTCTCAAGCGTCGCGCGCTTTTATCGCTTGCCTGCGATAATACACACTGGCATTGTTTTCCTAGAATACGGTTTATTGAAATAACCGTCAAAATTTACCCAATTGTTCAAAGTTGCTCGTAATATACGAACAATGTTGAACTTTGCTTATAGAATCGGATACCTTAGTACAGATGATTTGGTACAGATCGGAGCGTGTAAGTCTATATTATTTTATGCAAGTAACCCACCATGGCGTTGTTGCGTGGCGCCGGCATTATTATGCTATTATTATAGCGTCACTCTGTTTTTTCTAACTAACTCTTCCTATATCCACTCGCAGGAGTCTTCTACCTTTCACTTACTCTCAAATAAAGCTCACTCGTTCCTTTTACATAAAACATCTTCTTAGTTCAATAAATAAAGTATAAAGGAATTCTGAATCATTCTAAAACAAAACTAACTAGAGGACGTATCAGAATAATGAGTAGAAGCGTTATTCATTTACAATTTACCACGATCTCCAGGATGCCTGCCAACCGTGGGGATTTTGGCACATCCCTCCCCTTTAAGGAGGAGGTCCATACCCAGCAGTTAATTCAACGCACTGTTGACGAACCCACCGTCCCTCAGATATAATGATAATGGGCAGGGTACTTTAGAGTAACGACCGTGCCGTGGTGGTGATGATGTGTGATAAATGATGATGATGTAATCATATCATCATCTACTGGGCATTATCTGTTTAAATGTTATACACAATGTATAAAGGCGGTATCTATCTATCTATCTGTACAATTATACATACATACACTCATGCCGGTATCCCATAAGGGTAGGCAGGCAGAGACCATAGTACATACTACATACATACATACAGTCACGCCTCTTTCCCATTGGGGTAGGCAGAGACCACTTCCTGCCACCTGCTACGATCGTTTGATGTAGCAAAATGGCTATCCGCAGCCCACATTTTGCCTCCGCAGGCAATGAGACGTGTCGGGTGGCGAAGCACGACGCCGCCATTTTATAAGTTTTAAAAGTATTAAAGTTCCTCATATGTACTATTCTAAATTCCTGTACTATTATAAAATTGTTAAATGCCAAATATTAAATATCAAAGATATTTAATAAAAAAAAATTGCTCAGATCGACTAATTTAGGGCTTCTGAAACCAAATCCGTCGATGTTTGTTTGTTCGGGTTTCGGGTAAAAACCAGAGGGTAGATTTTGGTTATACTATTACAGTCTTAAAGGTATTATTCTGAATGAAATATTGCGGCATATTTCATCAAAATTGATCTAGTAGAATTGAAAATACAGCTTGATCTCTGATTTAATAGCTGCTGTTAAGGTACGTGAGCTCAAGTAAAAGTGGCTCGCAGGCTTTTTCTATAAATCTATGATTATTTCGGGATTTCCCTTGTAGTGGATAACCGACATTTAGCATGGCGAAGCCGCGGGAAAAGCGAGTACATAATAATAACAAAAATACAGTGATATACAAACTACAACACAGTTTTTTTTGTAATGATGATGATTACTCCAATTCCTGGAAAAATGTGAACGCCTTATACATTCATTTGCGAGAAAAACAAGCACCTAATTTACGTTGCAAGTGCGACTTCAGTTAATTCAATTGAATTTCATTGTTTGATGTAGCTTTTTGTAAATTAATACGCTTGCAGTGAATTCTAGCAATTTTTTTTATAAATTTTCGATGAATTTCATAAAATCGATGTGCACATACGAACAATAAGAAGTGGTCAGCGATAACTACAAGAAGATTTTTAGTGTTTCTAATAAATAAAAGTTAAAACTGAATTCTTATAATGAGTGTGACCTCCTTTTTTTTTAATAACGACTGCTTTGCTTTGCACTATATTTTTAATAACGACTGTGGAATACATTTCCACTTTTCTGCAATGATTCTTTTTAGCTCTCTGATGTTTTGTGGATCAGGTTGCAGTGATCTTACCGGTCACTTTTGGATATCCCAGATTTGCTCAATTGGATTGAGGTCGGGATCGATGAATCCCAACTTTTTGCATATACCCTTCCACCTTGCCAGAAAGGTAAGCGCGATTCTTGTCGTCGATAAAAACTGAATTTCTCCAAGAGCAGTTAATGTGGGTTATTCATGTGGAATTAGGACCTCTGTTATATACCGGTATGCATTTAATGTTCCATTTTCTATGAAAACTAACTCCGTACGCTCCGTTGCTTGCTGCTCAAAACATAATGGAGCCTTCGCCATAAGGAGTGATTTCTTCGAAACACATGTCTGCATAGGGTTTACCTGGCCTTCGCAGCACGCGCCACCATCAATCCTCACCATACAAAAAGATTCTAACTATATCAGAAAATAATAGTTTGTTACAGTCCTCCGGAGTCCATGATGCACAATTTCGAGTAGACCGGAGTCGGGCAACTCGGTGTTCACGGTGTAATTGAGGGCCCCGGGCTGAGTGCAGCCTTTTTCTTACCGTCCATAAGCTAACTTCCACTCCTCTTACTTCTTTAAGGCTCTTCTTTAGGTCCTCACTTGACGCCTTAAGATTCCGCAATGCCTGACTCACCAAAAAGCGGTCATTTCGTGACTCTGTGCATAGCTTTCGTCTCGAACCTGGTCTTCTTTTAACCAAACCAGTATCCTTGACGCCTTAAGATTCCGCAATGCCTGACTCACCAAAAAGCGGTCATCTCGTGACTCTATGCATAGCTTTCGTCTCGAACCTGGTCTTCTTTTAACCAAACCAGTATCTTAATGCCGTTGTCAAGTCCTCTTAACGGTTGAAGTACTCACACGCTGTGTCTCACGCTGCTGAGACACGTATGTTTGCGAACAACCTTCTTCAAGACGCGCTATAATTTTACCGGCACTTATCGCTTTATCAACAATATCAGAAAGTAATATTGAATGTAAAATAAAAATCAAATGAGTTAATTTACATAAATTATCCAAAAAGTTTTAAAATTTATTAATAAACAAATAATAATTTCACTAATTTGCGGCACGAATAAAACAATTTTACAATAATCATTAGTTTTAATTTGTTAATTTAAAAATTTAAATACATGCTGTAAATAGCCTCGTTAAATAAGTGAAACTTCTTTCCTCTAACATTTCCTTTAAGATAGAGTAAAAAGTGGAAAGTACCCGTTTTTTTTTGCAAAAGCGTTTAATTATCATGGCTAGGAAATCATCATTGTTATTTTGTTCTGTTCGTTCATTTTTTAATACCTATTTTTTTTACACATTTTTAAATTTATTTAAAAATTATATTCTATGCTATGGTTGCCTATAATTATATTGTACTGCATGGACCAATTTTTAATTATGTTATTATATTGCTTATGGCCAATTAAAAAAAACCCGATCGAACAAATACTGCTGCAATTAAAATCTAATTCATACTCATCCAAGTTCTTATAACTAATCTATTAAAAATCACACGCCCCTTGTCGACGCAAATCGCCAACAATGTTCAAATGAACAATCTATGTACAGTATAACGAATCAAGTTATTATATAGCTATGTAAATTATAATTTCGTTTTTGTACATGTCAAGTTTGAAACTACGACTCGAAGAATGGATAATTTGCGTCGAAAATAATTTTATAATTACGTTCCGCGGTGTGAGATGTTCAAATTTCGAGTTTGAATTATGAGTTAAATTATTTTTGACTAGCTGTTGTTTTGCGAGTTCTGGCGTTTACTTTTTAATAAAATATTCCATTTACTGAAGAAAAAAATATAAAAACAGGTTTCGCAGAACGTGTAGTGCTCATAAAATTCATAGTTTCGTTGAACTTTAATAACTTTATATAATACATATATTGTAATATTTTTTTTAAAGGAAGACCGAATAATATGTCTAAGTAATAAAACGATAAAGAACATATTGAAATCCATCCACGCTTGGCAGTCGTTTTATAGACCGCAGTAGATATTAATTGAAGAACAGGATGATACTGCTGCTCGCCTTCATAGTACATATGTATGTAGCTTGGCTGGTTCTCACGATATCCACTGGAAGAGTTCCAGTGACGCTATTATTATGCCGGCGTCACGCAACAAATACTAATGGTATTTGGACGGACTTAATGCCTAAGGAATTTTCCATCTGTCGACATTTATATGGTGCACAATTAACATAAGATAGGTGACGTAACTGAAGGTAATATAAAGAAATATGAGACACAAACTTACATAATACACTACGTAGATATTATACCATCAGCCCGTGGAAGTGCACTGCTCGGCATGTGTCTCCTCCTTAAAAAGGAGGGATTTGCCATAATCTCCATACTTGGCAGACGTCTTCGAGTTTGCATTAGATTTTGATTGAATAATAATTATTCTAATCAGCTGTTGTCAGTTATTCTAATTAGCCCTTCAGCTGTTTCTCACAGCATCACGGGAAGAAATGGAGTGACGCTATTATTGTGGCGGTGCCACACAGCAAGATAAAAATACATACATAACAATGCACGCCGGTATCCCATAAGGGTAGGTAGAGACCACAGTTCGCCGCGTACAACGATCTTGACACACCTCTCTCGCGCGCTAATTCGCATTCATAATTCTTTTCACACACTTTTTACGATTAAGCGTGCTATGAACTTCACCTGTTTGAAATAGGTTGTTGATTACTGACAATTTGATCAAGGTATATTTATCCTGGGCGCTCTCTTCCAACAATTCTATTCACTTTCGTACGGTATATTCGTTTCGTTATTCGAATCTCACTCATCCCTTCTACGAGTAAATGACCGTATCATCGGAGCATTCCTCTCTCGATCCTCGTGACCACATCATACTTCAAATAATATAATAAAAATAAAATATAATACATTAATATACAATTATAATAAACTTTGCATTAATATTTTTTTAGACAACTCCCGCATTAGGAGTAAGTCCTGTAACGCGGGGACTTTACAAACTTTCAAATAATGGACACAAAGAACACCCATTAATTAATTGATGCACTTCTGCCACATACACACACAGTGGAGAACTTCAAATTTTAAATATGCAACCACGTGGTGTATCGTCTTTGTGGTTGCAAGCAGTGGTGAATTCCAAAGAAAGACCTTTAACTCCGCTCTCACAATAAATCCCGTATTATTTCAACTGATGAATTAGTGACACGCCACTCACTTTTTACTAACTAGTTATTGCGTTACACGAATCGTAGTTTGTGGTTCTCTTCGTCGCCATATTTGGTACGTAGTTGCAGCTGTGAAGTGCTAATATAAAACGTGCTAGTATATTTTGAGTCAGTTTCATCCCAGCGATGTGGTATAACGGAAGGATATTCAATGGTATCAACGGAAAGAAGCAATTATCTCGGAACTATAACTACTATATACTCGAATTATACTCTCTAATAATTATAATTATCTTATAATTATACTCTCGAATAATTAGGGTCGGCAACGCGAGTGTGATATTCCTGATTACAGGCGTCCGTACGCTGCGGTGACCGCTTACCATCGGCCGGGCTGTAAGCTTGTTTGCCATCATAGTGGTATAAAAAATCGTTAACTATATGAACAAATGAACAATCGTATTTAAAAATTTACCTTCATCATCATTATTGTCCCCTGTTCATATTCTTCCCCACTACAGGGGCACGGACCTTCCCTTATCAGGACGGGGATTAGACCGTAGTCTACCGCACTGGCCTAGTGCGAATTGGTAGATTTCACATACCCATACGGCCATGCAGGTTTCCTCATGAAGTTTTCCTTCTCCGTTAAGTACATTGGTGTCTACAATGTAGACCGTACGTGAATTACAAATAATAACTCAATGGTACGGGACCGGGAACGAAACCCCCATCTTTCGATCGTGAGTCCATCGCACCACCAATGTACTTAAATTTTATCATATACATACGTATATTACTTTTACGGCTCATTTCAAAACTACCCTGTTTTTCTTTCATTAAATGTTATTATCATACATACAATTAAAAAAAAAAATAAGAAAAACATTACAGTACGCCGACTATTTATACTCCTTAAAAATTTGATGTATCCTTGGATAAAATTCGGTTGAATGAATAATGAAATACAGTCGGTGCAATGTATAAAATCATAAAGGATGTAGAGCTTTATGTAAGCTAGAGGTTGTTAAGCAGAAATGACCCAATCCATAAAAACTGGCATATGTGCTTGTATATTTTGAAACTAATAGTTTTTAACGGCAATCCGGGTGAAGCATCACTTGGAGTTTTATTTTAGCGTTTTATATTAATTTATTGTGTTATTTAATGTGATATTTAAATATAATAATATTTGTTTTTTTTCTGTGTATTAATCGTCAATAATCATGAACAATATTGAAACACTGGACTAAAACTGAGACATAGCAAAGTGACCGTATTTTATCAAGGCAATAGGCCTGCGTGAATTTGTCTGGTCAAAGTGGTATTCTTCGGATTGTCTTCAAAACTCCCAAGAAAGCAATAAAATGTGACACGCCGATATTTTATTGTTAACTTGAAAATATATTATATGACTTCAAAAATATACACACAGGACACCGGCAGAAATTGCTTGAATTTTTTAACTTTTGAGAAATAGAAGAAGAATTTGAAACTATGTAATTCTAATTCAAAATTTGATTTGAAATATGAAATGAATAAAAATGTGAAGTATAGTGCTATAATTACAATAAAACCAATGACACTGCACAACAATAATAAAGAATTTATAATAAAAATTTCAAAATTGTAACTCAAAACCGACTCGATGTAGATTAAATACTTTTCGGGAACTGCGTCCAATTGATTTATGATGTTTACAAAAACATGCCCTAGATGGTGTTAGTATCATACACATAAAGCAATATAATATTGTCATCGTCTATCTATTCTCGCCACGCCATCGCGACGAGGCCAGCTCTATTTTGTCTGTTATTAACGAAACTAAAATATTGTAAAGAAATAAACTTTGTGAGTTTGGATGTCGGAGGTAATATGTGGATATACTGATCTGATTTTGAAAAGTATTTCACTGATACGAGGCATGCCTTTTAAGTTTTGTCGTTTCCATATTTCCCGGCAATTTTGAATTTGGAACTATTCTATATTCGAATGTGTTTAAATTTTGAATCTCGAAACAGTTGAAAGTACTAGGATTAATGCTATTGTTTAGTCACAGCGTCGATTGGAATCTGTCAGTTTACGTACGAAAATGAATCTTTCTAAGGAAAATGTTCGTGCAATAATTTTCTACAACTTTAGAAGAGGCCTGACACGGCTTCAGTGTTTTGAAGAGCTAACATCTGTTACGCTACACTGTTCCCGAATGTTATTCGTTTATATATCGGGAATGTTTGGATGATTTTTTTCATTATTTGTATTGTATGTTTTGTCTTTAAGAATTTCATAATTATTAGCCGACTATTCTTAACTATTGCCGCGTCACCCCTGGCGTGCGCTCGCGGTACCCCAGGGTGCCCCGGCACCCAGTTTGGAAATCTAGGTTCAAGAACAGTGATTCTTAACCTTTCTTTGTCACGGCACACTTAAACGATTTCAAAATTTGGCGGCACACAAAGTAAAAGATAATTTTAAAAGTTGAATGTAAAATAAAATAATATGTACTACAAAAACAACAGTGCGTTTATTAAGTGATTAATTACAAGTTAATGATGAGAATACTTTTAATGGGAAATTTGAGCTTGATGTTATATGATAATTTCATTTACATTTGGTCGTAAAAAGGACAATGCTACTATAGGTAAAATTTAACGGCACACTTTAAGAATTTGGCAGCACACAAAAGTGCCACGGCACAATGGTTGATAATCACTATTCTAGATATACACACATACCTGACGGATTTTTTATGTATATTCCACACATACTATAAATGATTACTTTATTACTTTTCGGAAAACAAAGAAAATATGTTTCGTTCGGGTGGGGTTAACAAAGACCAAAATATAATTTAGTTCCTATTTCACCGAAACATGACACTTTGATAACCCGATTTAAAAGCCGGCTTTACTAAGTCGTACAATGTATGAGATTCATTTTCTTAAAACATTTAATTGGGTCAATTTCATTCTCCGCATGCGATATAATTAATGTAATTTATAACTTTCTACATTTTTACAGAATTTAAAATTAGAATCGCTCTGAATACTCGCTTAATTCGAATAATTATTTCAAAACACCGTTTCGAATAAACAAGTTGTTGTGTCGTCATACGGTCGACGACAGCGCCACTATGCAACATGGCGGGTGAGGCGACATTTACAAGACGCACATGCAACCGCGACGCAAGACCGCCAGGCGCCTGCCCACGAATAGATTTATTGTCGACAAACTCATAGGCCACGGAGTTAGCTTTGGATGGTGATTTATGACATTTTTTTTTTGTTTATTTTATGAAACTACTAGCTGTTAAAAGCGGCTTCGCTCGGGTTATGTCCTTAAATACATGTCAGAGACTGTTGAATATACAATTATTTTCTATCCCTCAGGAACAGTATTTTTTTCAGGATAAAAGGTTTCCTATATCCTTCTCTGTCTGTAGTCCTGACAATGTGTGTACAAAATTTCATAACGATCGGTTGGGTAGTTAAAGTATGAAAGCATTACAAACAAACAAACCCATATTTGCATTTAAAATATTAGTTAGATTAGTATTAGTTATGGTGTATTTGGTTATCCTCGCACCCCTGTCCGAGCACGACTTATTCGTGTTTCGTAAGACTTCGGGGCAAAACCGTAATTAATATTGCAAAGTGAGCATTTTTAACGCAATAAGCCTGCGGGAACTTTCGCCTAGTCAATGTAGTAATCGTCGGATTGATTTCAAAACTCCCAAGAAACAATAAAATCTATTACACCGGCAGTTTATTGTTAAAAGAAAAACAATTGTAAGAAAATAGTATTGAAAAGAAGTCAATTAAAGGACGTGTGAAAATTATATAACTGTCTAACGAGCTGGACTTATGAAAACTATATAATTAGAAAATATTATTGTCATGTCGAGTTAAATTGTTTGTATTTGTAAAAAATTATAACTACACCTGCAATGGCACAACGCTTCAAGATGCCACAAAGAAAAACAAACTTTCGACTCTACCGCTGAGGTAAAAAGAAAATGTTTTCTTTTTCAAATTTTCCGTTTGCAGTGCTTTAATCTTTAAAAACTATTGTCGTATCAATTGCAATATAGTAAGTATAATGGAAGACTGAGACCCGTGCATGTGGTTGAGAGAATATGTCATTACTGTCCTTAAAAATGTAAATAATAGCCTATAAAAGATGTATTAAATTAAGCCGCTTATATCATGTATCTTATGATTTCTTACGGTAGTAAAGAATTTATTATTTACTAGCTTTTACTCGCGGCCCCGCCCGCGTGCATCTTAGTTTTCCGCTAAATGGGAAATCCCGACATAATCATAGATTTATATAAAAGCCATAGACCATTTTTATTTGACCTCTCGTACCTTAACGGCGACGACTAAAACAGGGATCAAGCTGTATCTTCAATTCTACTAAACAAATATTGATGAAACACCACAGTATTTAAGTCGGAATAGTACATTTAAGACTGTAACAGAATAAACAAAATCTACTCGCTGGTTCTTGCCTGAAGCCCGAACAAACAAATATCGACGGATTTGGTTTCAGAAGCCCTTAATTAGTCGATTTGAGTAGTTTGTTTTTAAGAAAATTAATTCTTGAAAGTTTAACATTTAACAATTTTATAATAGTATAGAAGCAATATATAGTATAGAAGAAATATATAGTATAGAAGAAGAAATGTAATACCACTTTTACTTGACCTCTCGTACCTTAACGGCGACTACTAAAACAGGGATCAAACAGTACCTTCAATTCTACAAGACCAATTTTGATGATGAAACATGCCCCAATATTTAAGTTGGAATAGTACCTTTAAGACTGTAACAGTTTAACCAAAATCTAGCTGCTGGTTTTTGCGTAAAACCCGAATAAACAAACAAACAATCAAACATCGACAGATTTGGTTTCAGAAGCCCTTAATTAGTCGATCTGAGTAGTCCATTTTTGAACATCTTTGATTTTTGAAAATTTGACATTTAACAATCTTATACTATTATATATCTATATATCTATGCTACACTATAGTAGTGTAGATATATAGATAGATATAGAATAGATACACTACAGCTTTTATATATTCAAATTCGAACACTACTCATATGGGTATTTAACAGTTTTTGATGCATTTTAACGATAAAAAAAACCCATAAAATGTCGCGTTCACGAACTGATGTCGTTGAGTGATCTCTAAAGGCAAATCTTTAACAGTTTTGGTTGAAACGTTGGAACTCTCAAATATTTGCCTTTCGGATACCGCCAATTATACAAAATACAAATTAACAGCCCAATACGAGAATTTACGTATGTCTGTTTGTTAAGATATTTTTTTAAATGATCTATTGGTTGTAATTATACCGTTGTTATAACACTCCGTTAAGACGACTGACTGGCATAGTGGTAGTGACCCTGCATTCTTTGCCAATGAGTCCCGGGTTCGAATCCTGGTAGGGACACACTTTGTGTGATGAGCGAAAAATGTTTGTGTCCGAGTCATGGACGTATTTATCTATTTATGTATAGTATTTATCTATATAGGTATGTATATCGTTGTCTAGTACCCAAGATATAGGGAATCCCAGTTTGGGACTAGATCAATTTATGTAAAAACTGTCCAGAACATATTATTATTATTTTAAAAAATTACATCGTTAGTCTACAAATTTTAATTTTAAATACAAAATTTACAGCTCTTAATAAGCAATCGATGGCACCACATGTGTGTGAGTGCGCGTGCGTGCGGGTGTACGTGCGTGTGTGTGTACATACACGCATACATAAAAACACACATAGACAATGTGTGTTTTGAAAAAAAAAACATTGGACAAGTCTGAAAAAGCTGTAAAAACCCGTCAATTATTTCTAGAAATATTCGTAGGTCTTTTTAGAAATATTTATTTGACAATTTGACATTCTCACAACTTTGTTGACATGCATATAGAGCTGAGATGGAGGTCACCTAAGCGATAGAAAACTGGCTGCTAGCCGGTACAAAGCTGATGTAAGTATTGAAATGCATGTAGGCGTCAAATGATGTAAGAGGCGCATATTATCCATCTATGATAGATAGATAGAGAGTAATTTTATAATAGTATTATAAAATTGTTAAATGTCAAATTTTCAACAATCAAAGATATTTAAAAACAAATTACTCAGATCGACTAATTAAGGGCTTCCGATACCAAATCCGTCAATGTTTGTTTATTCGGGCTTCAGTCAAAAAGTCAAAAACAAGTCTTAAAGGTACTATTCCGATTAAAAAAATGCAGTATTTTTCATCAAAATCGGTTCAGTAGAATTGAAGATACAGCTTGATCCCCGTTTTAGTAGCCACCGTTAAGGTACGAGGGGTCCAGTAAAAGTGGTTTATGGCTTTTTATATAAATCTGTGATGGTGTCGGGATTTCTCATGAAGCGGAAAACCGACATTCACGCGGACGGAGCCGCGGCTTATAAAGTACTAGTTTTTGCCCGCGGGCAAAAACTAGTACTTTATAAAATCTTACAGATACTACACAATCTGCAGAAGCATACACCTACAGTGCACTGGTGGTGTAGTGAGTGCACTGGTGGTGTAGTGAGTGCACTGGTGGTGTAGTGAGTGCATTGGTGTTGTAGTGAGTGCATTGGTGGTGTAGTGAGTGCATTGGTGGTGTAGTGAGTGCATTGGTGTTGTAGTGAGTGCATTGGTGGTGCAGTGAGTGCACTGGTGGTGCAGTGAGTGCACTGGTGGTGTAGAGAGTGCACTGGTGGTGTAGTGAGTGCACTGGTGGTGTAGTGAGTGCATTGGTGGTGTAGTGAGTGCATTGGTGGTGTAGTGAGTGCATTGGTGGTGTAGTGGTTTTAGACACGGCTTACGATCGAAGAGTCGTGGGTTCGAATCCCGGTCCCCGTACCACTGAGTTATTATTATTAATAAAACTACAGCCAAATCAGCTTGGAGATGTTTTTGGAGATGTTTGTAGTAGTGTACGGTGAGCAGACGAATAAATAAACAAATTTCTTTTATATTGTTTTTATTTATTCTAGGTAGTTACTTATTAAACGTATATTTCAATATAACTAACTTCTAATGCTACTTATAAGCGACTGAAGCAGAGTGCGAGGCACGTGGCAGCTAACGCAAACTGGTTTATTCCGGTTTTAGTCAGATTGTGTACAAATACTATTACAAACGCAAAGACGTTTTAAAGCTGATTTATCTGTTATGAGTATTAATCTAACACCCAGAACGATCACAATAGATGAAGATATCATTATTCTCCTGAAATCCAAACATTTAGGTAAATACGAATTTATAGAGCGACAAACTGACATTTCTTCCGCATTTTAACTGTTCGCTGTTATATCGCGAAATTGATTGACTAAATAATCGATCGATGCGGAGAGAAAATATCGATAGCACAAGCCAGCATTAATAGCGCGAGGCGTAAATTATGGGGTAGCAAACGACTCGTAACTGAAGGGGCCTCTGTTTGGAACACTGGTTTTCTCTCGATTGGTCTATTGCGTCGAGTGTATTTAAGTTAAGCACTATTTGGACCAAAATAAGTAGAGGATGTAATAAGTAAAAACCGTAGTGCAAACGCTCAAGCAACAAGGCCTATGGTGTTTAGATTAAAGTTGAAACCAGATTAAGATACCTATTCAGATTATAATTGGTTACAGCATCATCTTTTCTTATGAATTTTCAAATTGTTAAAGAAATTATATTAAATTTCACCATTACAATTTATTTAAATTTATTGAATTACGTAATTAGTACGATGATTACCACGTTCACTAGGTGAAAGTTCCCGTAGGCTTATTTCACCTAAAAAAATCGGTCACATTGCAATGTTAGTTACAAATTTACTCCAGTCTATCAATATTGTTCATGATTATTGGCAATTTATACACGAAACAAAATTTTCAATTATAATTAAATTATTATTATTAATTCACGTATTAAATGTGAAATCTGTTAAATATTTTTAAATATGGTTACTTAAATTATCAACTGTACTTAATAATGTGAATTTATGATAAAAAAAATAATTGAAATATATATATATATATTTTTTTTATTATAAATTCACATTATTAAGTACAGTTGATAATTTAAGTAACCATATTTAAAAATATTTAACAGATTTCACATTTAATACGTGAATTAATAATAATAATTTAATTATAAATTATGTATAAATGCTTTAAATGTTAAGTCCACCAGTAGATAAAATTTGGAATATCTATTAAAATATATATACACTCAAGTGCTTTGTAGGTCCAATAAAATGCAAATTGATATGAGGAATAAATATTTATAATAAACTTAATAAAAATTTAAAGTGTCTAAAAATCTTAAGCAAAAGAAGTTTTATCGATTTATTCTTTGTAGCTAGAACAAGTAGGCGGTGATTAAATGGACACCAGTCAGAGGAGCCCATAAGACCATAAATATAATACGCCGCGCTCATTACATGAACCCTAACGACTCTAACAAGTGTTCGCCATGCGCACGCGCCGAGATATTTAGATGAGGCTATCTATCACACCGTGGCGTAACAACGTGCATTAATCCATTCATCTTATTTTTTTTGTAATTATACTATACTAGTTTAACCCATGAATTTGCCTTTATTGCCTATATAGTTGAAGGTATGCTATTGCACAAAAACTGAACAAATGTCCGACATAAGAAATATACTCATATACACCCATAAGCTTAATAAATATTATTGACATGAATCCATGTAAAAAATAACGTTATCAAATCTATACATAACTCTGTTACTGTGTGAAAAATTATCTTTTTATCTCGCAAACCATCAAATATATTTTAATCAGATTAACCATTTAGATATATATATTATAATATGAAGTATGATATGATTTAAAGAGCAGTGGTATGATTTCGTTACAGTAAAGACTGAAAACCATATTTATAATAGTGTTTACATGTTCAAAATAGACATGAAATATGTAGCTATAATCTTTGATATCAATCACATATAGACAGTTGTAATGAAATTTAGCAATATTATTTTTGAAAGTTATTAACGTGGACAGACTAGTGAACTTATTTATCTACGTTTATTATGAAATTAGTTGATACTCGTCCGCAGCTTCAGTATCAATAATGGTGATAAAAATGATAATTACAACCTCTGTTTATCCTTGGTATTATAGCTATCTCTCTGCAGAATGTAAAAATAATTGGTTCAGCGATTGCAGCGTGAAAGGATAACAAACAAGATAGACAGACAGAAAACGCTATCATTTTAATGTATTAGTACTGATTTTTTATAAACAGTTCATCGTTAATTTTGTATTCTATTCAGTAAACCGTTCAGTTGCCAAAATAAATAATATTTAAAATCTTCAGTATTGTGTAGTATCTTAATTCTATAAACGAATAATTAGTTCACATAACCTCGAACATCACTTCATTAATAGTGAGAAATACAAATATTATGGAACATTTAAGTAAATATTATAAATATACCTTTTTGATTTTGTCTTTAATTTTGTAATTCAGAGATATTTAAAAAACAATATTCAGATCGACTAATTAAGGATTTCTGAAACTAAATCCGTCGATGTTTGTTTATTTTTTGTTTGTTTGTTTGTTCGAGCTTCGCTCAAAAACTAGCCAGTAGATTTTATATTGCGGTATGTTTTAACAAAATCGATCTAGTAGAATTGAAGATAAAGCTTGATTTCTGTTTTAGTAGCTGTCGTTAAAGTACGAAAACTCAAGTAAAAGTGGTATATATAAGTTATTTGACGGTGTAAGTAAATCCTAACCACAGTCTGTTATATAATAAGTAGGTACTTTCTCGTGACATTCAAAGATATTAAATCAATTGATGTTGCCTACAGGTAAAACTGTTTTACGCGAGTACGTCTTGTCTTTAGTAAACTTTAGTAAGTACTAAAATCAAGGTTAAAATCAAGGTTAAAATCAAGGTTTTTTTTAATTGATTTATATGTTACTCTTGATTTTAATATATTATGCGGTACACTATTATACAATTGTTAATTGTCAAATTTTAAAAAATCAACGATATTTAAAAACAAACTACTCAGATCGACTAATTAAAGACTCCTGAAACCAAATCCGTCGATATTTGTTTCTTTGTTCGGGCTTTACGCAAAAACCAGCGGGTAGATTATGGTTCAACTATTATAGTCTTAATGGTACTATTCCGACATAAATACTGTATTACGTTTCAATAAAATCGGTCCAATAGAATTGAAGATACAGCTTGATCTCTATTTTAATAGGCACCGTTAAGGTAGGAGAGGTGAATTAAAAATGGTTAGAGGCTTTTTATAAAAATCTATGATTGTATTGGGATATCCCGTGTAGGGGAAAACTGACATTCACGCGGGCGGAATCGCGGGCAAAAGCTAGTATAATAATAATCTCGTGTATCCTTTTTTGACCGATAACATGCAGATTACCTGAAGTATTTATTGTATAATGAGTGCATGGTCCCTCGAAATTTATATTCAACATGAAGAGGAATTCATAAAGGAAGCGTCAATGATTTCAATAAGTATTAGTGTCTGAAGACGCATGAAATTATGAAAAAAAAAAGAAAACAGATATAGCTTAGAATATTAGGTTCAAATATTAACTGATTGCAGTTGATAACAAAGTTGGTCCCAGGACCATTAACTCCGTAGGAGACACATTTAACATTTTTTTTCTCTCCCCAGTAGATAGTATTATCAAGTATGCAAACAGAAAAAAATATATATTAAGTAAGTGAAAGCAATATTTCAAATTTAAAATGTCGATTCGTATACACGTATGATAAGTTAAAAAGTGACGTATTTAATCTGAAGAGCTGTTCTTGTAGAACTAAAAAAAACCATTAAACATTATCAGTAACATTTACAGACGTATATAATGAACACATAACAGTACATAGGCACATCATTATTGTGACACCGTGGGCGTTTGGTCGTCATTGCTGCCGATTCTTTTGTCACAGAACTTAACTAAATTTGGACCCT